>JBBPBX010009404.1:34006-48443 GCA_038048925.1 Garcialebias charrua | reverse complement strand
AGCAGCGATCAAACTGTTCCCGAGCTATGAGGGAGCTGCAGGCCGATCAGGGCTGTCCAGTCCACACAAAGCCTGATCAATGGAATGTCTCATCTATATGATTCCAAAGGCTGAGTGGTCGCGCTTTGGAGCGCGCGCGCACCCTCGCCGGTTACACGGCAGCTGGAGGTGATTCATGATCTGCGTTTATTGTAGATTTCTCCAAAATGACACGTGAAAGTACACCATATATAACTTGTAGGAGAGTAAAGGCTTCACAGACAAACAGATTGCGCACAAGGCTGTGGCGCGCGCAGCGTTTGGAGACTCCAACATCACGTCATGTCATGAAAAGTCTCCACTGAGACGCACAGACCCGTTTCTTCATGTCATCTATTAAATAAACAAAGATCTATGTTCTACCAAACATCTAAGTTCCTCTGTGTTTACAGTAATTATGGTAATAAACTCGTGCGCAAAGTTAATATTTTCACTCAGAATGAATGGATGAGCCGTTGCGCACCAAAGCAGGGTGCGCGCACACACAAATACCGACACACAATCACTCGTTCTTTGCGTGATGAACACATTTTATTACTATTCTTACTTAGGATTATTTTCCTCACTCATATTATATTAAATTCATTATTTTCCTGAATCTAGAAATCATTTCTGATCGCGCAGGGATCAAACAAACATGTCCTTCACACATGCAGGAAGTAATTTGCATCTGTTTAACATATGTAAATGAAGGCGTGTCAGGGGAGGTGTCTCACGTGCGCTCAGTTCCACGTTAATTGTGATGTACAAAAGGAATGTGCGTGGATTCCGGTGTACGCACAGTTTGATACATCTGGATTTTTTTGTGCGTACACACTTTTCTGGATTTGACCGTACGTCACTTTTCAGTAGGAAATCCACGCAAGTCTTTGTACATGAGGCCCCTGGTCTTCATTTACACCTGTCACTTTAGAGGATGTGAAGGTTGTTCTAAAAGAGATCAAACCTTCCTCCTGTGTGCTAGATGCTGTCCCTGCATCACTGTTCTTGAAGGTGCCAGATATCATCAGTCCCCATGTAGCAAAATTAATTAACATTTCTCTTTCTACAGGGTCAGTTCCATGTTTTTTGAAACAAACTGTTTTAAATCCGATTTTGAAAAAGCCCAATTTGGACCCCACTGAGCTCTGCAACTACAGGCCAATATCAAAATTGCCTTTTCTTGCTAAAATTTTGGAGAAGTTAGTTACTGCACAGTTGAATACTTTCTTGCAAAGTAATAATATTCTGGACAAATTTCAATCTGGTTTTCGCAAAATGCACTCCACTGAAACTGCCTTATTAAAAGTATCCAATGACATTTTGATGGCTGCAGACTCTGGTCAGAGCAGTGTTTTGATTTTATTAGATCTATCTTCAGCTTTTGACACAGTCGACCACACAATTCTAATACATCGACTGCAACATGAATTAGGATTTTCAGGAACTGTTTTGAAGTGGTTTTCCTCTTATTTGAACAACAGAAATTTTTCAATGTTTGTGAATAACATACAGTCTAAGACCTCTCCGTTAATGTATGGTGTTCCTCAGGGTTCAGTCTTGGGTCCTATTCTGTTCATTTTATACATCACCCCCCTTGCAAAGATTATAAATGGCTTCAGAAATGTCTCTTACCATTTCTATGCTGATGACATTCAACTCTATTGCTCCTTCAATGACTCAGAATTACACAAGTTATCTGAATTAGTAAACTGCGTGTCCCATATTAAGGTGTGGTTAGCCAACAACTGCCTTCAGTTAAATTCTGCCAAGACTGAAACCCTGATCATTGCCCCTGAACAGAAAGTTCCTCTAATCAAGCAACATCTCGGTTCTCTGGGCTCCTCTTCTCAGCCGAGCCTCAGAAACCTTGGTGTCCGGTTTGACCAGTCAATGTCTTTGGACAAACATTCAAAGCTCCTGGTCAGAAACTGCTTTTATCATCTGAGGAACATTTCTAAACTGAGGGCATTATTATCCAAATCTGACCTGGAGATGATTATTCATGTTTTTATCTCTTCTCGTTTAGATTACTGCAATTCCCTTTTTACTTGTTTTAATAAGTCTGCTGTCGCTCGTGTCCAGTTGGTACAGAACGCTGCTGCGAGGCTTTTAACAGGAACAAATAGGTCTCACATCACACCGGTTTTATATGATCTACATTGGCTCCCTGTTGAATTTAGAATTCATTTTAAAATCTTGGTATTAACTTTTAGAGCGTTAAATGGACAGGCCCCCCAGTACATCACAGAGATATCCTGAGGGGCTCTTCATTGTTTCTGGTGACTTCAATCACGTAGATTTACAGGTCTCTCTCCCAACCTTCAATCAGCACGTTTTCACAGCAACAAGAGGAAATAAAATGCTTGACCAAGTCTACACTAATGTGAAGGGGTGTACACGGCGAAGCCATGCCCACCGCTCGGGGCATCCGATCACTGCGCTTTGATCCTGGTCCCAAGACAGCTCCCCCCGCTGAGACGCTCC
Source organism: Garcialebias charrua (assembly GCA_038048925.1). Lineage (NCBI taxonomy): Eukaryota > Metazoa > Chordata > Actinopteri > Cyprinodontiformes > Rivulidae > Garcialebias > Garcialebias charrua. Next base: position 45,938 of record JBBPBX010009404.1, on the reverse strand, counting down.
AAGCCGGAACAAAGAGAGATCAAACTGTGGCTCCAAGATAGTACCCCCATGCTGAAAGACTGTTTTGAGAAGACAGACTGGTCTGTCTTCAGGGAGGCAGCTACAAATGGGAGTTCAGTTGGATCTGGAACTTTATGCTTCCTCAGTTCTGGGTTACATCAGCACATGCTCTGAAAATGTATCCATAAAAAAATATGTTAAATCTTACCCCAACGAAAAACCCTGGCTAAATAAACAAGTCCGCACCCTGCTAGCAGCCAGGGACACTGCATTCAAGTCTGGAGATACAGAGGAGCTGAGAAAGAGCAGGAAAGAACTGGTTGATGGCATTAAGAAGGCCAAGGCCACGTATGCACAGAGGATTGAGGGACAGTTCACCTCACAAGACCCACGGAGCATGTGGAAGGGCATCAAATGCATAACAGATTACAAAGGCAAGAACAAACAATGCCCCAGGGACCCATCTCTGCCTGATGCCCTCAATAAGTTTTATGCACGTTTTGAAGATCCAAACAGACCAGCTAGCACCAGACTCACCTCATCACCAGATGAAGAGCATCTCAGAGTGACCGCAGCAGAAGTGAGAGGCAGTCTCAGAAGGATCAACCCTCATAAAGCAACCGGACCAGACAACATCCCAGGGAAAGTTCTGAAGGAATGTGCGGACCAGCTCTGTGAGGTGCTGGCTGACATCTTCACCACCTCACTTTCACTGGAGTCAGTTCCCACCTGCCTGAAGACCGCCACCATCATCCCAGTTCCAAAGAGCTCCACAGTGACTGGTCTGAATGACTATAGACCGGTGGCCCTCACCCCGATAGTCGCTAAATGTTTTGAGAAACTGGTCATGTCCCACATCAAGACAACCGTCAACATCAACGAGGACCCTCATCAATATGCATACCGCGAGAACCGATCAACAGAGGACGCCATCTCCTCTGTGGTCCACACTGCTCTCACCCACCTGGATCAGAAGGACTCATACGTGCGCATGCTCTTTGTGGACTTCACATCTGCCTTCAACACCATGATCCCCCAAACTCTGATAGACAAACTATCCACACTTTTTTCATTCATTCAACCTTTATTTAGTCAGGTAAATCTTTTGAACCTCAAGGGCTCATTTACGAAAGCGACCTGCTAAAACTAAAGAACAATGAACAGCAGTGGTAGAATTTCCTTAAACAATAAACAATAAACAAACAAACAATAAACAATAGAAAACAAAAGAGAGAAAAAAGAGAAAAAAAAAGAAAGTTAACAAAATAAATCTATAAAAGCTAAGTCTGGTCCTCTGGACATTCAAAAAACAAAACAAAAAAAAAAAAACATAAAAAATTGTAGAAACGTTTCGTCTTTCGTCCGAAAGACTTCCTCAGTCTGAGGTGCTGGGTTCAGCTCAGTCTTATAAATAGCACCCTCTCACAGTGTTACACAACCAGTTGGCTGATGACAGCCTGAAACCAGCTGCTCACATGATCAAGGAGGACCATCAGCCTAACAATGGATCGTTAGCACCCTGATGGTTGTTTGCTATTCACAGAGGGCTGAGTGATACTAGCAATCACAGCATTGTAGGAGGGGGACAGTTGAACCTCGGAGGCCTCCACCCCTGTTTAATGATGGGCGGTTTCTTTTCACAAAGATGGCCTCCTTTACTCCTCTCTCAAACCATCGTTCCTCTCTATCAAGGATGTGAACATCTTCATCCCTGAAAGAGTGACCGCTGGCCTGGAGATGAGTGTAGACTGCAGAGTCCTGACCTGATGATGTTGATCTTCTGTGCTGGGCCATCCTTTTGGCCAGTGGCTGTTTAGTTTCCCCGATATAAGACTGATCACAGCCCTCCTGACACTGAACAGCATACACAATGTTACTCTGTTTTTGCCGGGGGACTGGATCTTTGGGATGAACCAGTTTTTGCCGTAATGTATTTTGAGGTTTAAAAGCCACTGGGACGTTGTGTTTAGAAAATAAACGTCTCAATGTCTCTGAAACCCCTGCAACATATGGAATGGCCACTGGTCTGGGTCTGGGTTCCTTCTTTTCACCTGATGGCTGGCTGGAGTCCTGTTTGGGTTTCTTCTCTGCTTTCAGGAAGGCCCAGTTAGGATATCCACATTTCTCTAGAGCCTGTTTTGTGTGTGATTTCTCCTTCTGTCTGGCTGCTGCGTTAGTGGGGACGCTGTCTGCTCTGTGGTACAGAGTCCTGATGACTCCTAACTTGTGCTCCAGAGGGTGATGGGAGTCAAACTGTAAATACTGGTCTGTGTGGGTGGGTTTGCGGTACACCTCAGTTTGCAAATTTCCTCTATCAGAAACTGAGACCTCACAGTCCAAGAAAGCCAACCTGCCATTTTTTACATCTTCTCGTGTGAACTTGATATATTTATCCACAGAGTTGATGTGATCAGTGAAATGTTGGACTTCCTGAGATTTAATTTTAACCCAGGTGTCGTCAACATACCTGAACCAATGACTTGGTGGTCTCCCTGAAAAGGATGTCAAAGCTCTCTTTTCTACCTCCTCCATGTACAGGTTGGCAACAATAGGAGAAACTGGAGACCCCATAGCACACCCATGTTTCTGCCTATAATATTGCTCCCCATATGTGAAGTAGGTTGACTGCAGGCACAGTTTCAAGAGTTGACACAGTTGTTCTGTGGAAAGTGTGGTCCTGTTGCTCAGAGTGGTGTCTGATTTTAACCTTAAACAGACCACCTCTACTGCTTCATCAACAGGAATGCACGTAAAGAGTGATGTGACATCAAAAGAGACCATTGTTTCATCAGTCTCCATGATGACATCCCTCACCTTATCCACAAAGTCCATGGTGTTCTGTATGTGGTGTTCTGAGCTGCCAACTAAAGGGATGAGTACAGATGCCAGATATTTGGAAACATTGTAAGTGACCGAGTTAATCATGCTAACAATTGGTCTTAAAGGTACACCCTGTTTGTGGATTTTGGGTAAACCATACAGACTTGGCGTGGCCTCCCCTGGGTACAGTCTGTGGTACAGAATATTGTCAATAGCCTTGTCCTGCTTCAAAATTTTCAGGCAATCTATCAACTTCTTCTTGTAACCACTTCCTGGATCTCTTTTCAGCGGTTCATAAGTGGTTAAGTCACTAAGGAGTGACATAACTTTCTCATGATAGTCTTTCTGGTTCAAAATCACTGTGCACCTTCCTTTGTCTGCTGGGAGAATTATGATGTTTTTGTCCTTGCTAAGCGTGGTGAGTGCATCCCTCTCTTCTCTACTGATGTTGGAAGGTGGTGGTTTAGCATTACTGAGACAGGCTGAAACTTTGACTCTGAGTTGTTCTGCTTCAAACTCTTTAATTTTGTTGTTACGGATGGCTGACTCAGTGGCTGTGATCATCTCCACCAGTGGAATTCTACTTGGTGCCACTGCAAAGTTTAGCCCCCTGGCAAGAATATCTGTCTCCGGCTGGGTGAGCTGTCTGTCAGATAAATTCTTCACCCACTTTTCTGTCTCCCTGGCATGTAACTGTGTATCGGAGTGTTGTCTTACACTGAATGTGTTGTTGGAATTGTTATGGTGTTGACGAGTTATCAGTAAGTTAAATTTGTTTTGTTGTCGAGTCTTGGACTTGACATGCTGTGCTAAGCGTGCCTGATCTGTACAGTCCATCACTTGCTGAAGTGTGGTCTGATCTAGGCACGTTGTTAGTTTTTGATAAATTTGCTCTTCTTTGGCCTTCAAGGCCTCAATGGTAAAATTGGTCTGTCTTACCCGTTCATTCAGCAGCTGCGTCTGTGCCTTCTGAAGGATCCCGCTTGCCCGGTGCCCGCTGACCGAAGATTTCAGTTCCAGGCTCTTGGGGATAATGCCACTTTGTCTGCATCTAAGGTTGAATCGCAAGTGGTTCCTGTAGTCCGCCCTCTTCCTAGTAGTAATAAATGTAAAGCAGTAGTAATAAATGTAAACCGTATTAATAAATGTAAACAGTGAATGTAAACAGTAGTATGACTATAGGCAACAGATGACACACATAGGTCTTCTTAAAAAGTGCTAATGTTGAGATGGCCTTTATGTTGCGAAATGTCATTCCATGCTTTAGAGTCAGAGATTATGTACACGGGGTCCCAGTTACATCCAACAACAAATGCAAGAGAAAAACAGTAATAACATCTAGAATTAACTAAGAAAAACATCAACTAGTAATACACTAAGCCCTAATATAGTGGAAAAACATCATTATAAACAGCAGCACGAACATGAGTCTGTATGAGCAGATGGTCACAGATGAACACAGCAACAAGAAAACAGATCAGCATCAGCATGATGTGATATTTTGCAGTGTTTATTTTTATTTTATTTTTATTTATTCATTCATGAGTCTAACAGCCTCAGGGTAGAAGCTGTTCCTCAGTCTAGTGGTTCTACATTTGATGCTCCTCAACCTCCGTCCTGAGGGGAGTGGGGCAAAGAGTGAGTGTGCTGGGTGAGTGAGGTCTTTCATGATGCAGGTGGCTCTTTTCCTGCATCTGGAGGTGTAAATGTCTGTGATGGTGGGGAGACTGACTCCGACAGACCTCTGTGCAGCCTTCACCACTCTCTGTAGAGCTTTCCTCTCTGCAACTGTGCAGCCTCCATGCCACACGTTGATGCTGGAGCACAGGACGCTTTCCACTGCACACCTGTAGAACGAGGTGAGAACTGGGCTGCTCAGACCAGCACGTCTCAGTCGTCTGAGGAAGTAGAGTCTTTGATGACCTTTCTTGATCAGGCTGGTGGTGTTGTTGGTCCAGCTGAGGTTATCATTCAAGTGTACACCCAAGTATTTGTAGCTGGAGACCACTTCCACTGCAGATCCACCTATTTTCAGTGGGGCGTGGGTGTGTTTATTCCTTCTGAAGTCCACAATCATCTCCTTTGTCTTCTTCACATTCATGTGAAGATTATTCTCTTTGCACCAGCTCTCCAGGTGTTCCACCTCCTGTCTGTAGCTGGACTCATCATTGTTTGTGATGCATCCCACCACCGCTGTATCATCTGCAAACTTAACAATATGACAGCCTGGAAGTGTGGCTGTACAATCATATGTGAGCAGAGTGAACAGAAGGGGGCTCAGCACACATCCTTGAGGAGAGCCAGTGCTGAGGGTTATGGTGGAGGAGGAGAAGTTGTGAATCTTCACGGACTGTGGTCTGTCTGTTAAGAAGTCTAGTACCCAGTTACAAATGGAGGGGCTTAGTCCAAGTGTAGATAGTTTGTCTATCAGAGTTTGGGGGATCATGGTGTTGAAGGCAGATGTGAAGTCCACAAAGAGCAGACGCACGTATGAGTCCTTCTGATCCAGGTGGGTGAGAGCAGTGTGGACCACGGAAGAGATGGCGTCCTCTGTTGATCGGTTCTCGCGGTATGCATATTGATGAGGGTCCTCGTTGATGTTGACGGTTGCCTTGATGTGGGACATGACCAGTTTCTCAAAACATTTAGCGACTATCGGGGTGAGGGCCACTGGTCTATAGTCATTCAGACCAGTCACTGTGGAGCTCTTTGGGACTGGGATGATGGTCGCGGTCTTCAGGCAGGTGGGAACTGACTCCAGTGCAAGTGAGGTGGTGAAGATGTCAGCCAGCACCTCACAGAGCTGGTCCGCACATTCCTTCAGAACTTTCCCTGGGATGTTGTCTGGTCCGGTTGCTTTATGAGGATTAATCCTTCTGAGACTGCCTCTCACTTCTGCTGCGGTCACTCTGAGATGCTCTTCATCTGGTGATGAGGTGAGTCTGGTGCTAGCTGGTCTGTTTGGATCATCAAAACGTGCATAAAACTTATTGAGGGCATCAGGCAGAGATGGGTCCTTGGGACATTGTTTGTTCTTGCCTTTGTAATCTGTTATGCATTTAATACCCTTCCACATGCTCCGTGGGTCTTGTGAGGTGAACTGTCCCTCGATCCTCTGTGCATACGTGGCCTTGGCCTTCTTAATGCCATCCTCCAGTTCTTTCCTGCTCTTTCTCAGCTCCTCTTTATCTCCGGACTTGAATGCAGTGTCCCTGGCTGCTAGCAAGGCGCGGACTTCTTTATTTAACCAGGGTTTTCGGTTCGGGTAAGATTTAACATATTTTTTTATGGATACATTTTCAGAGCATGTGCTGATGTAACCCAGGACTGAGGAAGCATAAAGTTCCAGGTCAACTGAGCTCCCATCAGTAGCTGCCTCCCTGAAAACAGACCAGTTTGTATTCTCAAAACAGTCTCTCAGCATGGAGGTGCTACCTTGAAGCCACACTCTTATCTCTCTTTGTTCCGGCTTGGAGCGCCTGAGTGGGGGAGCTGTCTTGGGGCCAGGATCAAAGAGCAGTGATCGGAAGCTCCGAGCGGTGGGCGTGTCTTCGCCGTGTACGCCCCCTTTACATTAGTGTAGACTTGGTCAAGCGTTTTATTTCCTCTTGTTGCTGTGAAAACGTGTTGATTGAAGGCTGGGAGGGAGGGTTGAAGGTCCACGTGATTGACGTCACCACAAACAATGAAGAGCCCCTCAGGATATTTACACTGCAGCGAGGTGAGTAAGTCATGAATTTCTCCCTGGGCGTCATTAGCATTAGCATCAGGTGCTATGTAAATAGCGGAGATTAGAATCACAGAATGGTCGCGGGGGAGGTAATGCGGGCGGCACCTTACTGTGATCAACTCCACGGCAGCTGAACAAAGCCTTTTGATCACAGAACAGTTCGTGCACCAATCTTTGTTCACGTAAATACAAACACCACCGCCTCGTGTTTTCCCCGTAGTCTCGGTGCACCGGTCCGTTCTGAAAAAGAGTCTATTATCCAGCTCATAAACAGAGTCCGGTGTATCCTCAGAGATCCACGTTTCCGTGAGGCAGAGCACAGAGCACCTCTTCATTTCCTCCGACGTGGTCACTCTCAAACGAAGTAGATCCATTTTGTTGTCCAGCGAGCGGACGTTAGACAGAAAAAGAGCCGGCATCGGGGGTCTCCCGGTTTTAGCGTCTGCCCGCAGTCTCGTCATAATTCCTGCTCGGCAGCCCCGCTTCTTTCCTCGGGAGCACCGCTTCCTTTTCTTTCCCCTGGAGCGCATCTGCTTCCAGAAAGATGTTCTTAACAGCTCCAATCTTCCGAGCTCTGATTTGAGTTCGTTGCTGATTTCAGCTGTGCCCTGTGGTAAATCCGCTCCGATTCTTAACAGTTCAGTTCGGCTATAATTCACCCGCAAAAAACGCGCAGAGTCAGGTACAAAAACACTATTAAAATTACTAGAAACTAGGGATGAACCGGGAGCTCGTGAAGCTGCGGCTGGTCTGAGCGCGGCCATCTTGCATCTAGTTTAGTTTAGTATAAACATAGAGAAATTATCTCATGGTAATTTTAATTCAATTCAATTCAGTTCAGTTTATATAGTGCCAATTCACAAGAAAGTTGTCTCAGGGCACTTTACAAAAACATTCACATACAAAGAAAAGCAAATTAGTACGGTAAAGTTCTCTATCTAAGGAATCCAGCAGATTTGTTGAATCTTCACTTCGTCACAGTCTTCCATCTTGAGCAAGCACAATGGCAACCATGGAAAGGAAAAAAACTCAATTTTAAAAGGAAGAAACCTTCAGCAGAACCAGGCTCAGGACAAGTAGTCATCTGCTTTGATCGGCTGGTTTGAGAGGACAGGAAGGAGAGACAGACGGACACAGAATGGCAGGTCCAGATGTAGGTGCAGGTGTACCTGAAAGACAAAAACATGTCAAGGATATAAAAAACAATTACAAATACAAAACAGGTTGAGCAGATTAAGTATGGACAGTGGGAATGCACCAATCCCCATTTTTTTAACTTCTGATCCGATCCCGATACTTAAATCTGGATATCAGCCAATACCGATCCAGTTCCGATACCATCATCATCATTGCTTTTATACGAGGCTGTAATAATCTCCTCTCAAGTACAATGTGTACACATGCATGCATGTCCAAAAAGGCAACTTGGGGTAAGTTTTATTAATGTTGGATAAGTTTCAAAGTTACAATTAAATTCTGCTAATACAAAACGTGTTTTATTTAATTCCTAGCTTTAAAATGGATATTAAAGTGATTAATTTAATTGAATGTTTGTTTGAAGTTATGTTATATATTCATTTAAATAAGGGGGTGAAATATATTTTGTTCTTCTTTCTGCACTCTTTTCATTCAATGTTTTCTTTTTGATGATTCTGTTTATTTTTGTCTATTTTAATTGAATGAATAAATAATTAAAATAAAATATTAAATAGCATAAACAACACAGACATGTTCCTGTTTTAGTATTTTACATTGCCTTATAATGTAGCTGTTTGTTTCATTTTTTTTTTATATACAGTTTTCTTGTAATTTTTTTATGAATATGCTTTTTTTATTATTGCCTACTGTTGTACTGATAAATATCTCCTGGAGGGTAAACTATATCTTGGCTGCAAGTATTAAGCTGCAAAATTCTTCATTTTCTACAGCTGATAGCGGTTGGTGATTAATTATGATGAAGTTTAGCAACTTCTCGGTGAACATTCGAGCTCCGTGGCTTCAGTGGTGTGTTTTTTTTGTTCAATCTGGGGTGGGCGGCCTGATTTCGATCAGCCGCTCTCAGCCTGTCCCTCCTCCGAGACGGGCAGACAGAGCGGGTCGGACTGGACGTTACTGGTCGGGATGCCTGTGTTTCAGTTCAGCAAGCGTGGCGTCCCGCTGAAGACCCGGAGCTCTAATGACCAACGTAAAACTAACTTGACCGCGGTTTAATGTGGTGCTATGACTATGCAGACATTGTACATTGCTGTCTTGCTATGTTTAGTGTAAAATACTTCCACACAGCGGACATGTTACGATGAAAAGTTAGCTAGCTGTTAGCAACAGTGCTACTGCTCACTCAGTCCTCACGAAGTAGCTGGCTGCAAACTATGAAATGGATTTCCTGAATGTGAGGTGGGTCTTATTACTCTGGGTTCATGAGACACACCTCTGTTCAGGAAATCCATTCAATGGTTTGAAGCCAACGTGAATCATGGATCGGAAATATTGGCAGGTTGGATTGGAAAAATCTGCTTAGTAAATTATGCTGGTATTGGAGAACAATACCGGATCGGATCAGCTCCATCCCCAATAGACTGTAGCATAGTGAAGAAATGTGGTCAATTTTTCATCCAGCAGTCTAAGCCTATAGCAGCAAAACTAAGGGATAGCTTGGGAACCCCAAGTCAGCCATAACTATAGAATTTATCAGAAAGAAAAGTCTTAAGCCCAGTCTTTAAACTGGGCAATGTGTCAGCTGCATGGACAAAAACTGGAAGTTTGTTCCACAAGAAAGGAGCCTGAGAACTGAAAACTCTACCTCCCATTCTGCTTTTTAAGCACAATCAAGCTAACTTTAAAAAAAAAAAAACTGGTTATGAGCTTTTACATTCTTTTGATTACCAAGTACACAGATTATTACTGTTAATTTGTCATTCTGTAAAGCATTGTTTTTCCAAAACGTCAACCCCTTAAATACATACATAGTGGCTGACAGTCCAAGCAGTAACATTTCAGCCTTTCCAGAGCATTTGTTGTCTTTAAATTAAAACCTAACAAATTGCATACAAAGCACAGAGCAATTTTATTTTTTCAACATGGCAGCAATTAGTAAAAAAGTCAGTGGAGCACTTCCAAAATCAGCTGCCATATTACAACAAACAGACCAGAACTGTGATAAAATAGTAACTGTGATATTTTATCTATGCTATATACACTGTTTTTTTTTCAAGAATGCTTGTTATATTGATTCATTGAATTTATGTGTTAAAGTAGATCAGAAATATATTATCAAACACATATTTACAATTCACCAAACACAACTATAGAACGCCTCCTTCTTACATTAACCAGTGTGCAAGTCTTATGCCTTAAGGGAAATAAATTAATGTTCATGACGAAACACTGAATCTTAAGAGTTGTGTGTTCATCTGATTTTGGCAATGTAGTAGAAACATGCGAACAGCTGCTTTCCTATATTTGAGTGTTCTCTGTGTGAACACAGTTACTGGCTGTGAACTAATGGGAACATTTAACATGCCCAATTTGTCTAAAGAAGGTGACATCATGATTGGGGGAATTTTTCCAGTTTTTAACAAAGAAGTCCCCAGCACTGCTACATTTGAGAGCAAACCTAATGAAGTCATGTGTGCACTGTAAGTTTGTTTATGTCTCTGACTTTTCTGGATGATTTTCATTTTAATTTGCTTGTGAATTTATGTTGATAGCGCAGCTATATTACAGCATCTCAGCTTTCTTAAAATGTCAGGTAAAACGGTAACTTCCCCAGGTTTGATCTACGAGCTTTTCGATGGACTCAAGTGATGATATTTGCAATTGAAGAAATCAACAAAGATACTAGTCTCCTTCCTAACATATCCCTTGGCTACAGAATCCTCAACTCATGTTCGTCTCCTACTAATACTTTACGAGCTGCATTAACACTTGCCAACCCACCAAAAGAAATCAAAAAAACTTTGGGTTGTCCTCCATCTATATCTGCTGTAATTGGAGAAGCAGGGTCCTCTCAGTCCTTGGCTGTTGCTGGAACTCTTGGACCATTTCAAATGCCATTAGTAAGATGAAAAAATGTTTTAGGCAATTTTTGTTATACATGTACATCACTTCTGCAGATATTGTTTCATTATAATACCTTTTTTTTGTTTCTAGGTAAGTTACTTCTCAACATGTGCTTGTCTTAGTAATAGAGCTAAGTATCCTACTTTTTTCCGGACAATCCCAAGTGACTACTTCCAAGCGAAAGCTTTGGCATCACTCGTCAAACGTTTTGGCTGGAAATGGATTGGAACTGTTCACTCAGACAATGATTATGGACGAAACGGAATTTTGGCTTTTACAGAGGAAGTTAAACAGTTTGGTGTTTGTATTGCCTTTGTCGGGACAGTTCTGCGTACATACCCTCTGGAAAAAATCATAAAAGTTGTGGAGATGATTAAACAATCAACAGCCAAAGTCATTCTTGCTTTTACACCTGAGGGAGACTTTTCTCCTTTAATGAAAGAGGTCTTAAAACAAAATATTACGGAAATACAATGGCTTGCTTCAGAGGCTTGGATAACTGCACCTCAGCCATCCACACCTGAAATGTACCAAGCATTCGGTGGAGCTCTAGGATTTGTAGTGCAGAAGATGGCTATTCCAAATCTGAATACATTTCTCACCAATATTAGCCCATATACAGATCCAAGTGCAGCTTTTGTAAAGGATTTCTGGGAAATAATTGTTGGCTGTAAACCAGTTTCACCAGGTCTTGACACAAATACTGAGAAAACAATGGAAATGTGCACAGGCAACGAGACATTAATGAATTCTCAGGATGCATTCTTTAATGTCAAAGAGCTCAGAGTGTCGTATAATGTGTATAAAGCTGTTTATGCTATAGCACATGCTCTTCACCAGCTGGTTTTCTGCAAACCAGTAGGAGAAAAAGCAATGAGACCATGTGTGGATATATCTGACATTCAACCCAAAGAGGTGCGAAATTGAAAAAAATAAAATCAACAGTATTTCCAGTTGTATGAAAAAAAAAAACTTCAGTCAATTTAAACTGTTATATGTGTAAAAATAAATAAATAAATACATATTTTTCCATAGGTCACTTATCACTTGAAAAGGGTCTACTTCAGAAACCAGTTTGGAGATTATGTGTTTTTTGATGAGAATGGTGACCCTCCTGCTTCCTATGATATAATTAACTGGCAGCTGAAAAATGGTCAGGTGCAACATGTGGCACTGGGTCATTTTGTATCTGCTGAAAATGGTGACTATAAACTCAGCATACAAGAGGACAAGATAGTTTGGAGGAGTGGAACAGCTGTAAATATATATATTTTTTACACATGTTGTTTATTATATGTATTTATATCCCTGTATTAAAAAATA
>JBBPBX010009404.1:23326-33922 GCA_038048925.1 Garcialebias charrua | reverse complement strand
GTGGAATAACTGTAAATATGTTTTACACATGTTGTTTATTACTACGTACTGTATATATATCCCTGTATTAAAAAATAATGTACGGTATGTATTAAACTGACAGTGAAACTAAAATTTCTTTAGGCCCCTACATCTGTGTGCTCTAATGTTTGTCCAAAAGGAAGGAGAAAGGCTCAAATCAAAGGAAAGCCCACATGCTGTTTTGATTGTATTCCTTGCACAGATGGAACTATAGCCAACTCAACAGGTAGACCAGCATAAATTTGACATGTGCATCTTGCATTGATGGAAAAATATATAATTTATTTTAAATGTATTATATATTAAATGTACACTGAGTTTTAGACTCATTTTAATTGTCAACATTGTAGGTTTTTAAATAAATAAATTTTATATGTAAACAATATAACATTTTATTTTTTCCCAACAGGTGCAGCAGACTGCACACCATGTCCACTTGAATACTGGTCAAATGAGAGAAAAGATGAATGTATTCCTAAGGAAACTGAGTTTCTGACATACCATGAGCCAATGGGTATACTTCTCACCACTTTATCACTGTTCGGGGCCTCCTTGGCTCTAGCCACATTGACTGTTTTTATCCACTGGAGAGAAACTCCTGTAATCAAGGCCAGCAACTCTGAACTGAGTTGCTTCTTGCTTTTCTCTCTTTTCCTTTGTTTTCTCTGTCCTCTCACTTTTATTGGCAGACCAACAGTCTGGACATGCATGCTGCGCCACACAGCATTTGGTGTGACATTTGCACTTTGCATTTCCTGTGTCTTGGGAAAAACTATTGTTGTCGTAACTGCTTTCAAAGCCAAACATCCAAGCAGCACAATTGCAGGAAAGTTTGGTCCTGCACAGCAAAGACTCATTGTTTGCTCTTGTACTTTGATTCAAATAGTAATATGTATATTGTGGCTGAAGTTCAACCCTCCTTTCCCAGATAAGGTTTTCAGATATGGCAAAAATAAGATAGTTCTTGAATGTAACACAGGCTCTGAGGCTGCCTTTTATGCAGTGCTAGGATACATTGGGCTCCTAGCAGTAATATGTTTGGTCCTTGCATTTCTAGTAAGAAAGTTGCCCGATAACTTCAATGAAGCCAAATTCATCACATTCAGCTTGCTGATATTCTGTGCTGTGTGGGTCACTTTTATCCCAGCTTATCTTAGCTCTCCTGGAAAGTTCACTGTTGCTGTGGAAATATTTGCAATTTTGTCTTCAGCGTTTGGCTTATTAATCAGCATATTTGCTCCTAAATGTTACATAATATTGATAACGCCAGAGCAAAACACCAGGAGGCATGTCATGGGAAAAATTTAGTCCAATATAACATGATTACTGTATGTAAATTATGACCTTACAGTTTAGGTCACACAAGTAAGTTAGTATATTGTTAAAATATCTTTAAAAACTGTTTATGATGTTTAAAGGTGCTATGTGTAACTTTCTGTAGAGTGCAGAACTTAGAAAAAATTTCAACAGGCAAAGCATTCTGATCCCTCCCCCTCAGAGCCATATATGGCTCTGCTCCCCCTGGCCCTGCTGAAATTCAAATTCAAGCTCTGTTTTTATTGGCTGATTCAAATTCAAGCTCTGTTTTTATTGGCTGGTTACAAACTCTGTTTTTATTGGCTGGTTAATGGCGGGTCACTCTGTGTTTTTAGTGTTTTTATAAATGCTGATAGAGAAGCAAGGGGACTATAGTTTTTTTCAGAGATTACTTTGTCTAACATCAGTCTGTCAGTAGATAGTGACAGAGTGAAGAAATATGTTAAACATATATTGTTAGAAAAGTTAGACTGCATTACAAAGTTACATAGTGTAGCTTTAACTTGTGATCTGACAATACATGTTTGATGTGCAAACACTGTAAATTTACATATGAAGTTTAGTTCTGTTGGATAGCATTCATGCATGTCTAAAACACATATTGTACAAACCAATAAAACATGATTTCATTATTTACTTTTTCCCTTACTTGTTTTCCCGCAATGTAAAAAATGTATGGGGAAGTAGTAGTACAGTGGCTCAGTTGGCAAAAACTGGTCAAATGTTTCCTATCATATTTTTACAGATAACACTAATATTTCATGTTGCTCATCCTCACTTATTCCGGCTCTTATGTTTGCACATGACACTTTTAATGTTATTCAGTCTCATCTTCTAAAACAAAATGGTTTAAATGGGGATAAAATCAAGCTCATGGCATTTTCTCACAAAACAGATTTATCAGGTTGCATAACATCACTTGTAACCCCACAGGGAAAACATATGGAGCTGGTCTCAGATTACAAATACTTGGGATATTTTCTTCATTTGAATCTATCATTTAAAGCTGGCATTACAAATCTGGTTACTAAACTCAAACTGTTGCTGGATTTGTAGAAATAAATCATGTTTCTCAATTAGAGAGAAACACTGATTATTGTGTTTATGTTCAGCTGCTAATGTCAGGCCCTTACTGGACTATGGTGATGTACATGAGTGTCCCATCCAAATATCTGCAGTCCTTAAAAACTGAAAGTTATGCACCATAACTCATGTTCCCTGAAGGAAGGGAACGAGGTGCAACATACTTGCTATGGGAATTGCGCCCCCGCGCGATTACCTGAAGGAATACATTCACGCCTTTACGGCAGGGGCGTCAGCGTCGCGCCAGAGGCTCCGCCCTCTGTGCATTTAAGCGACCGACGCCCGTCCATCTTTCTCAGAAATTGCACTTCACCGAGCTTTCAGCATTGAAAGGGACAGATATGTTGCACCTCGTTCCCTTCCTTTAGGGAACATGAGTTATGGTGCATAACTTTCAGTTCCCTTTCAGTTCAGTCTCTCGGTGCAACATACTTGCTATGGGAACGTAATTCATTCACGCCCTTGAAATGCTCAGCAAAATGCATGTGAGAACCTCCGTCCTAAAAGACGGGCATCTCCCAGCTGCTTACTACAAGGGATGCAGAGAGCAGATGCCAAGAGGAAAAAAACAAATGTGAGAGACATTCACATGATGTCTCACATGGCCATGTATACAACAACAGTAGAGACAGCCTTACGCCAAATTTACACTACATGCGTTCCGGCTCCGCTCCGCAGGTCGCAGCTGAGCGTTTCAAGTCCAGTTTACACTACCTCCGCTCCGCTCCGGTCCGCCTGGATGCGCCGCTCCGAGACGCATGCGCAGGAATTGCGAGATCGCGCGATAAATCAAGTGATACTGATAAATAAGGAAGTGAGAACAAAACAATTCATTCGGTGGAAGAAGGAGAACGACAGTAGAGACTGCTGCCTTGATCTTCTCTCGTAAATGCGCGACAGGACATGGTTTGAGCGATAGGACATGGTTTGAGCGATAGGAAGTGATTTATTACATTTGAGAATGAAATACTTTCTTTCTTGTATTGCGTTTGTAGGTGTAGTCATAACATATAGTTTGACAGCATTTTTGTACAAATAAATCCGTATAGAGCTAGGATTAGTCCGCCCGTGGTGATTTTATTTTGTAAATACGGATGTTGTGCTCGTTCCTTTTCCTGTTGGTGCGACGTAATCTTTAAAAGTTGACTCCGGCTCAGCTCCAGCGTCCGGCAGAAATAGGATTGGTTCTAATTTTGACGGACTGCCGTCCGCTCGCCTCCGTTCGCCGCCGCCGTGCGGAGCCAGTGTAAACGCTCTCATTGATTATAATGGGTGCGTATTTGCTACGGAGGTCGGACCGGAGCGGACCGGAGCCGGAACGCATGTAGTGTAAATTGGAGGTAAGTGTGCTCCAGCAGTGTGAATATTCATCAACTCCTGTTCCCCTTTGAGAATTCCAAGGGGCATGAGGAGCAATGTTTTCTTCTTTTTTTTTTTAACGACCGACTGACAAGTGGAGCCCATCCTGATGTTGGAGAGCAGTCAAGGAGAGGGGAGACCTTTCCATTATGCTTCTCCCAGGCAAAAAACATAAAACATCAAGGGATACGCTTGTGAATGTTATTGCTGCTTGTGTCGGGACAAAGCAACCAAAGCCTTAGGCTTTCAGCCAGTACCTTTCAGAGGCCAGGCTGAGAGTTGCCACAACCCTGGAGGTGGATGTAGTTGTCCACGTGCCTGAGTCAGTAGGTCCCTATGAGGAGGCAATTGCCATGGTGTCCCTGACAACATTGAGCTCAACTCTGGGAACCACGGTTTCTGTGGCCATCTGGGAGCTATGAGGATCAAGGAGAGGGCTCCCCGCCTTACCCGTTCCAATGTCGCACCGATCAGAGGGACAGGTGGGAAAGCATAGTAGAGCACCCCTGCTGGCCAATCATGTACCAGAGTGTCTATTCCCAACGGAGCATCTGTCTCCTTCAGGGAAATAGAGGTCACAGTGTGAGCTAGCTCTGCAAGTGAACAGGTCCACAGAGGCTCTACCGAAACGTGACCATACCTGTTCCATGATCCGTGGGTTCAGGCTCCATTCCGACGCCAAAAGAGGCCCTCTTGAAAGGGCATCTGCTCCATAATTCAGATCACCAGGGACATGAGTCGCCCTAAGTGACAGAATTCTTGGAGCACACCACGTGAGCATCCTCCGTGTCAGATCGAGGAGGGCCCGGGACCTCGTCCCTCCCTCTCTGTTGATGAAGGACACCGTGGTCCTGTTATCTGATTTTACCAGGATATGATGCCCGGTAACCAGACCTTTACTGAAGAAGTATTTCAATGACAGGAATACGGCCAGCAATTCCAGGAAGTTAATATGTAATTTGGCTTCATGCTCATTCCAAATGCCGCGGGCGTTCTGATTTCTGCAGATCGCTCCCCATCCTGTTTTTGAAGCGTTCATCGTGATGACTACACGGGACGACACCCTTCCCAGTGAGACCCCTTCCGTGAAAACGGATGGATCTTTCCAAGGTTCCAGGGCCTTTAGACACTCTGGATCTATCTTAACCTTTTCTGCTTGTTTGGGCAGAGCAGGTTGTATTTGTTGGTTAAACCAAACCTGTATGGCCCGCATTTTCAATAATGCACGTGGCACACAAGGAAAGGCTACCACCAGGAGGCCCAACAGGAATTGGCACGTTTTCACAGGGACCCGTTGGTCCAGTTTAAATTTTCCCAGGCAATGGCGAATAGAGGAAACTCTTTCCTTCGAGAGCCATGCTCTGTATCGGACAGTGTCAATCTGTACACCCAGAAATACGGTAACCTGTGACGGAGTCAGATCACTTTTCTGTAGGTTTATGACAAAACCGAGAGACTCCAGGTGAGAGATTACCTTAAGGGAGTGTGACAGCGCCTGCTTTCTGCTTCCAGCCAGAATTAGCAGGTCGTCCAGGTAATTCAAGACCCTAAGTCCTTGGTTCCTAAGAGGGGTCAGGGTTGCATCCAGACATTTAGTAAATGTACGCGGAGCAGTCTTTAAACCGAAGGGTAAGACTTTGAATTCATAAGTGTTTCCTTCGAATGCAAAACGGAAGAACTTTCTATGTCTCCTCCACACGCCTATATGGAAATAGGCATCTTTCAAATCCACTGTACATGCGTAGTCTCCTGGTCTCATAGACTGGAGAACTTGTCGTAGTGTAAGCATCCTGAACTTGAAAGTTTTAATTCTTTTATTGAGAGTCCTGAGATCCAGAATCGGTCTCAAGGAACGGTCCTTTTTGGTCACCAGGAAGTAGTTGCTATAGTTTCCGGAGCGTAGTTTGAGTCCTGAGACCAAACTAATCACTCCCTTTTTCAGCATGGTTGAAACTTCCTCCCTCAGCACGTGCGCGCGTGTAGGGTTGATCTTAGATTGCAACACCCCTGAGAAACGGGGCGGTCTCTTTGAGAACTGCAACTTGAGCCTGTGACGTATTGTTGTCATGACCCAATCATTTGGTAGGCACGCCTCCCAAGCCTGTGCATGCGCGCTAAGCCTGGATGGCATGTTGAATTGCTGCTCCTCGTGTTTCAGGTCAAAGGGGGTGACCTTTGACCCCTCTCGCGCCTTTTCGAGCAGGTTTCTCGGCCCAACAGAAAATATCGTGAGATCAGGCTGTCTCCGGCGAATCTTGCGGATCTTGCTGTGGTTCATAGTTCGACCGTGAGGTTTGGGTTTTATAAAAATGGGACTCGAGTCAAAAACCAGGGTAGTCTGTGCATTGGTACTTCTATTTTTGTACATGTCTGAAACAGTGTCTGTTTTGTTTACATATACATTAGGTGAGTCATGTTTGGTGTGCGTACACATGTCACCAGCTCCTCGTGGTTTTCTACGAGCAGAGACTGGGATCAAAAAGTTAGGTTCCCGTACTTCGTGGGCGGACAAACCTGTAAAATTATCAGTTCGTCCTGGTTCATCAGGTCCGGAACTGGTTTCCGTAGGAAGAGGACGAAGCAGCACTCGGATGGTACTACGAAGCCTCACAGTCCCCAGCGAGTCTTTCGTGGGAGACCACGCATGTTTTCCATTGGTGGGGCAAATTTTATCCTTGGCAAACCCTCGCGGAGGGCATCCGCTTGTTTGCGTGCTTGTTCCCACCTTGTCTGGACACGTTCTAGGTCTCTCCCGAAGAGTCCCGTCGACTCGATCGGGTGCTGTAGGAAGGTGGACCTCTGGTTTTCCGGGAGGTCCGACAGTGTTAGCCAAAGATGGCGCTGGGCAACAACTATTTCTGCCATTGCTTTGCCCTAGGAAATAGCTACTGTCCCCATCATGCTGAGCACGAGGTCAGAGGCACGGCGGGCCTCCTCTATGGCCTCGGTTGTGGCTTGCTCGTCCTTTGTTACCTGGATATCCTGTAGTTTTTCCACCAGGTAGGCCTGTACCATGCTCGACGTATTCATTGCGCGAGCCGCGAGGCCTTGGGCCTTGTAGCACTTCTCGAGTTGTTTCTCCGAAGCGCGACAGGCTTTGCTGGGCAGCGTTGGTTTCATCCCCATGGCTGTGGGGGCCAGGTGAGCCGCCAGAGACTCCTCTATCGGGGGTGCGCTGGCAAGACCCAGAGCCTCCATTCCCGCGACATCCAAGAGTCGGGACAATGGCAGCATGATGGGAGCCCTGGGTTCCGCCCAGGAGCGTTTGAGTTCCGTTAGAAAGTCCGGAAAAATTGGCATTTTCTGCGACGTTGTCGGTTGCTTCACGTAGAAATAGTTTCCCAACAGCCTCGTAGCCTGTTGGTGAGGCGTGGAGTCTGGCCACGTGACCTGTAGGGCGTCAGCGGCCCTATGGCATACGTCGAACAGGGCAGGTACCGACAAGTCCGGTTCCGGAATGTTCTGCGCCAGGTTCTGGGAGGAATGAACAATTTCTCCCTTGTCACCGTATTCGGCGTCTATGTCGGACACTTCTGGCGTCGAGTCTTCGACAGCAAGTGAGGAGTCCGACGCATTGTCTTCCCCGACCCGACCACTGTACTCCAGGTCCACGTTTTCAGGCTCCGGTTCTGGAGCCGGCAGGTTAAAGCAACATGCGACCTTCATCGCCGCGGTCCTTGCCATAGACTTGGCCAGCGTGTCCGCGCGGCATTTCCTCACTGTGGCCGTCATTCGACGACAGTGGGGGCAGGAGTCGGGGGATTCCAGCGCCTTCCTCGCGTGCAGGATCCCTAGGCAGACAGGACAGGCCTCGTGGGTGTCCGTCGCTGAGAGGGAGTAGCCACAACCGCTGGGGCATGGACGCGAGCGAGGACTCGTCATCCTGGTTTTCTTCTTCCTTGTCCTCCGCTTTCCCTTCTCGGGAGCCATGTCCGGAGACGAGAAGAGTAGGAGTTGGTCCTAGTTTCCTTTTGTTCGAAGCCGTCTTCTCCGTCATCTTGCTATCGCTAGTAGACTGCTAGTAGTTTAGCAGAAGGTTGTGACGCAGTTAGCGTCGTCGAGCTAAGCTGCGGGAGAGAAGAAAAACTTTGTGGTAAGTAGAAAAATGCTGGACTAGCTTTCGCCAGCCCAGCAGTACGCAGAAAAATTGTCTCTGTACGCTCAGTGTAGGGAGCAAGCTCACCTCAATCAAGCGACGCAACAACAGAGAGGTCCCGCGATGTTCAGGTGTTTCAGCAAGGTGAAGGGCAAAAAGAGAAAGATGGACGGGCGTCGGTCGCTTAAATGCACAGAGGGCGGAGCCTCTGGCGCGACGCTGATGCCCCTGCCGTAAAGGCGTGAATGTATTCCTTCAGGTAATCGCACGGGGGCGCAATTCCCATAGCAAGTATGTTGCACCGAGAGACCGAACTGAAAGGGAACTGTTTACCATAGTCCAACAATGTTCAGACAGGTCATCTGGACAGTTTCTCTTTTATTGCTGAGACATTGTGTCTTTCATCCAAAGGACTTCTTCAGTCCAAGGAGCCACAAACAAACTGAAGTCCAACAAATAAATACCACACTCCCATCACAAAAAAAATAACAGTTTGCTGGTGATAAAATAATTTCTGAGGCCCGCCCTCTCCCCCATTAACTCCTCTGAGGCAATCATGCCAAAATGGTTCAAAACATCAAAATTCATGCTCAATAATCCAGGTATAAATCAGACAATAAATAGGTCATCTGGACAGTTTTTATTTTATTTATTTATGTATTTATTTATTGCTGAGATGTTTCATCCTATATCCAAAAGACTTCTTCAGTCTGATTAGCCTCATACAAACTGGAGTCTCACACATACTACACTCCCATACTCGGAAAAAAAAATGTTTGCTGGTGATAAAATGGTTTGGCAGGCCCCAGAAATCTTATCACCAGCAAACTTTTTTTTCCACAGTAGTCCCTCAATATTTTGCAATTCGACTTTTGTGAACTCACTGTTTTGCAGGTTTACAATGTAAAACTGTACACAACACGTGATTGGATGATTGATGGAAGTCGAGTAACAAAAGCAAACTGGACATTGGAAGCACCATTTACCTGGCCTGCTTATTGACCGCTGAGGGGCACTCTTTTTCTTTCTGAGGCTGTCTGTTCCAGCAGAGCAGAGACACACAACAGGTGGACGACTGGACGTGCAACCTGTTGTGAATCTGCTGTATGCATCTTCTTCTTCTTTTAGCTTTTCCCCCTTCAAGGGTCGCCATAGTGAGTCAATACCCTGATGCATGCTCAATAATCCAGGTAGAAAAATCTAAAAAAGCTAAGTCTGGTCCTCTGGACATTCAAAAAATAAAAAAATAAAACAAAATAATAATAATTGTAGAAACGTTTCGTCTTTCGTCCGAAAGACTTCCTCAGTCTGAGGTGCTGTGTTCAGCTCAGTCTTATAAATAGCACCCTCTCACAGTGTTACACAACCAGTTGGCTGATGACAGCCAAAACCAGCTGCTCACATGATCAAGGAGGACCATCAGCCTAACAATGGATTGTTAGCACCCTGATGGTTGTTTGCTATTCACAGATGGCTGAGTGATACTAGCAATAACAGCATTGTAGGAGGGGGACAGTTGAACCCGGAGGCCTCCACCCCTGTTTAATGATGGGCGGTTTCTAAAGATGGCCTCCTTTACTCCTCTCTCAAACCGAGTCAACCTCTTCCATCTCACTCTGTCCTCTGCATCATCTGTCCTCACTCCAACTAACTCCATTTCCTCTCTAACTGCATCCATATATCTAATCTTTGTTTTTTTCCGGGCAGCTGGTTTTCTTACATCCTTCTATCAATATACCCACTGTCCCTCCTCTGGACATGTCCAAACCATCTCAGTTTGGCCTCTCTAACTTTATCTCCCAGTTGTTAAACATGTGCTGTACCTCTGATGATCACATTCCTAATCTTATCCACCCTTGTCACTCATAAGGAGAAACTCAACATCTTAATGTCTGACACTTCCGGTTATTTCTCTTGTCTTTTTGTCAATGACACTGTCTCTAGACCATACAACATAGCTTGTCTCACCACTGTCTTGTAAACTTTTCCTTTGACCTTTGCTGACAACCTTTTGTCACCAATCACTCCTGAAATTTTCTCCATCCACTCCATTCTGCCTGGACTCTCATTTTCTCTTCTTTGACAAACTCCCCATTTTCCTGGACAGTGGACCCCAAATACTTGAAGTCATGCACCTTTGTCCCCTCTGCTCCTTGTAGCCGCATTGTTCCACCGGCCTCCCTCTCATTCACACACATGTACTCTGTCTTACTACGGCTGACTTTCATTCCTCTTCTTTCAAGTGCTACCTCCACCTCTCCAAGTTATCTTCCACCTGTTTTCACCACATATCTCAATGTCATCTGCAAACATCATAGTCCATGGGGATTCCTGCTTGACCTCATCTGATAATTACCGGTAGTCAATCACCAGAGCATACAAGAAGGGACTCAGAGCCAATCCTTGATGCAACCCCACCTCCACCTTGAAGCTGTCTGTCACTCACAGCACATCTCACCACTGTCTTGCTGTCCTAAAACATGTCCTGTACCAGTCTAACATACTTCTCTGTCACGCTAGATTTCCTCATGCAATACCAGACCTCCTCCCCCAGCACCCTGTCATATGCTTCTTCTAAATCCACAAAGACACAATGGAGTTATTTCTGACCTTCTCTGTACTTCTCCATCAGCATCCTCAAAGAAAAGATGGCATCTGTGGTGCTCTTTCTTGGCATGAAACCATACATATAATTATATATGTGTATATATATGTATATA
>JBBPBX010009404.1:0-20422 GCA_038048925.1 Garcialebias charrua | reverse complement strand
AATGTCTCTGTGGTTCAGAATGATTGACATGCGTCTCGCCACGCCCCCTCAGTTTGCGGCTCATTGGGGCTAATTCTGGTCAGCCCAGGATCAGCCCAATGCCACAGAAATAAGCCAGTTAGGGTGTACGTACAATAACGTGATTCAAGCCCAAGTTTATGTGGGTGTGGTTTAGTGTAGGTAGTGGTATGGCGAGCAAGATTAGCGTGAACGAGGTGGATTATTTGATTTGTCACCCATTTTCCTTGATGTCTGTGGAGGAAAAACTGGAGGTGAAGAGGTTGGGACCAGACAGACCAAAGGCTGAGTGGCTGAATGACACGACCAGAGCTGCCAGGCTGCAATGCCGAAAGGTGGAGAGGAAATGGAAAAAAGACAGTCTGCAGGTCTCTTTTGAGATGGTAAAAGAGAGCTGGCGCCGATATCAGAAAGCAGTGAAAACTGCTAAATCACAATACTTCTCTGATATCATTGCTGCAAACTCTCGTAACCCTCGAGTTCTGTTCTCCACCCTAAACTCTGTTCTCCACCTCACTGAACAATCACCCATGGAAGCCTCGACTGAGCTGTGCGAGAACTTCCAACATTTCTTTTTAGATAAAATCGCAACCACCAGGGCTCTCATTTCTCCTCCATCTCACGATCCATCCATCCCACCTCAATCTGTTGCTGTGTTTGAACATTTTGAACCAGTCTCTCTGTCCTCTCTAGAGCAGGTCATGTGCAGCCTGAAACCATCTGGCTCCCCCTTCGATGTGGTCCCCCCTCGGCTTCTAAAGGAGGTTTTTCACACTCTAGGTCCCTCCATTCTCTCGATTGTAAATAGCAGTCTATCCTCGGGTGTGGTGCCAAAATCATTAAAACATGCTGCTGTTCAACCCCTCCTGAAAAAACCAAACCTCGACCCGTCAGTATTATCCAATTTCAGGCCTGTCTCCAGACTCCCATTTGTTTCTAAACTTCTAGAGAAAATAGTTGAGTCCCAACTAAAGTGCTTCCTGGAGGATCACGCTATCCCCGAGCTATTCCAGTCTGGCTTCAAATCCCTCCACAGCACTGAGACTGCCCTACTGAAGGTTTTTAACGACATCTTCCTATCCACAGATACTGGTGACTCTGTGCTGCTTGTCCTATTGGACCTCACATCCGCTTTCGACACCATCGACCATGAGATCCTCATTGCTAGGTTGGAGCAGTGGGTGGGCATCTCAGGATCAGCCCTAAACTGGTTCAGATCCTACCTCTCTGACAGGTCTTTTTGTGTGTCCATCAATGATTTTACTTCTGCAGTGGCGGCTCTTAAATGGGGGGTTCCGCAGGGGTCCATCCTGGGTCCTCTCTTGTTCTCCTTATACCTGCTGCCACTCGGTGCTATTTTCCGGAAACACAATATACCTTTCCACTTCTACGCTGATGACTGTCAAATCTACTTCCCCCTAAGACAAAATGGTACAGGCTCTATTCAACCTCTGCTCGACTGCCTGGCTGACATCAGGGACTGGATGGCTTTAAATTTCTTAAGCTTCAATGATAAGAAGTCTGAAGCCATATTGTTCCTTCCCAATGACACAACCTCAAACCACTGCATTGACCTGTCTGCTCTACCCCTGTCCGAAAAACAAAAAGTCAAAAATCTGGGAGTGATAATGGATCCTTCCATGAAACTCAACAGTCATGTAAACATGATCGTCAAATCCTGTTTTTTCCAGCTGAGGCGTCTGTCTAAGCTGAAGCCCATATTATCCAAAAAGCACCTGGAGACAGTGATTCACGCATTCATTACATCTAGGCTCGATTACTGCAATTCACTTCTGTTTGGCGTCAGTCAAGCCACCATTGCACGATTACAACTGGTTCAGAACGCAGCTGCCCGATTTTTAACCAGCACACGCAAAAGAGAGCACATTACACCAGTCTTGGCCTCCCTTCACTGGCTACCGGTTCATCTTCGAATCCAATTCAAAATTCTCATGTATGTCTACAAATCGCTGAACAGTCTCGCCCCCGCCTATCTCTCGGATCTGATACACCCATATGTCCCTCCACGTGCTTTGAGGTCAGAGGATCAGGTACTCTTAATAGTTCCAGAAACTCGCCTTAAGCGCAGGGGTGACAGGGCGTTCTCTGTAGCAGGCCCAAGACTCTGGAACGAGTTACCGCTGCTCATCAAACAGGCCCCCTCCCTCTCGGTTTTCAAATCCCGGTTAAAAACTCACTACTACTCCATTGCTTTCAATGCCAGCTGATTTGTATTGGATCGTTTGATTTATGATCTGCAATGTTTTTATGTTTTTCGTGTTGTACTTCATTGTCTGTGTTGCCTGTTGCGTGTTTGTTTGTCCAGCACTTTGGTGTGGACTTGTTCCTGTTTAAAGTGCTTTATAAATAAAATGGTATGGTATGGTATGGTAAAGGATATTCAAATACAGCAAAAGGAAAAGCGGCAAAACCGGAGTTTTTCAGTGACCTGGTTCCAACGAAAGGAGTGGCTAATGGCAAGGGTAGCTAACAAATCTCTTTTCTGCTTTCCGTGTTTGTTGTTCGGAGGAGACACAGTTTTTCAGGACTTTTTCAGGCTGAAAAAGTCCTGAAAAACGAGGGAAAAGGAGTGTGGAGGAGTGTGATGCAGTTATGCAAAGCTGTTAGACTGGGAAAATAATAATGTAATCTTTTACAGTTGAAACCCTTAATGCAGGGCAATGTAAGTTGGATGAAAAAGGTTCTATTTAAGCTTGGCTTTTGGTATTCTTGGTGGTTGGTTGTTTTACGCTTGTCTTTGTGCTGAAAAAGGACATAATGTCAATTTACAGTGGGTTTTCTTTATTTCACATTGGATGCCTCTGTTGTTGGAATCCAACCTGCAGCATTACATGTATTTGTACATTATACGTGTGTGTGTGTGTGTGTGTGTGTGTGTGTGTGTGTGTGTGTGAGTGTAACTGACCATATTTCTTCACTTTGCTGCTGTCTTTACTTATGCTACTCTGGCTGTTTTGTATTTGTCATGTATTCTATTCCCATGGGCTCACCACCTGTGGGAGGGGCCAAAGGGGTCGGGTGCAATGTGGGATGGGTGGTGGCCGAGGGCAGGGACCCTGGCGGTCTGATCCTCGGCTACAGAAACTGGCCATTGAGACGTGGAATGTCACCTCTCTGGTGGGGAAGGAGCCTGAGCTAGTGTACGAGTTTGAGAGGTTCCGACTAGAAATAATCGGACTCACCTCAACGCATGGCTCTGGCTCTGGAACCAGTTTCCTTGAGAGGGGTTGGACACTCTTCCACTCTGGAGTTGCCCCTGGTGAGAGGCGCCGAGCAGGAGTGGGCATACTTGTTGCCCCCCATCTTGGTGCCTGTACGTTGGGGTTCACCCCGGTGAACGAGAGGGTAGCCTCCCTTCGCCTACGTGTGGGGGGACGGGCTCTGACTGTTGTTTGTGCCTATGCACCAAACGGCAGCTCAGATTACCCACCCTTTTTGGAGTCCTTGGAGGGGGTATTGGAGAGTGCGCCTCCTGGGGACTCCCTTGTTCTACTGGGGGACTTAAACGCTCACATGGGCAATGACAGTGAGACCTGGAGGGGTGTGGTTGGGAGGAACGCCCCCCCCCATTGATCTGAACCCGAGTGGTGTTCTGTTATTGGTCTTCTGTGCTCGTCATGGATTATCCATAACAAACACCATGTTCAAGCATAAGGGTGTCCATATGTGCTCTTGGCACCAGGACCCCCTAGGTCACAGTTCGATGATCGTCTTTGTTGTCGTCTCTTCATACCTGCGGCTGCATGTTTTGGACACTCGAGTGAAGAGAGGGGCGGAGCTGTCAACTGATCACTACCTGGTGGTGAGTTGGCTCCGATGGTGGGGAAGGATGCCGGTCAGACCTGGCAGACCCAAACGTATTGTGAGGGTCTGCTGGGAACGTCTGGCAGAGTCTCCCGTAAGACGGAGCTTTAACTCCCACCTCCGGGAGAGCTTTGAACACGTTCCGAGGGAGTCGGGGGACATTGAGTCCGAGTGGGCCATGTTCCGCGCCTCTATTGTCAAGGCAGCTTATCGGAGCTATGGCCACAAGGTTGTTGGTGCCTGTTGTGGTGGCAACCCTCAGACCTGGTGGTGGACACCAGCAGTGAGGGATGCTGTCAGGCTGAAGAAGGAGTCCTATTGGGCCTTTTTGGCCTGTGTGACCCCGGAAGCAGCCGATAGGTACTGGCAGTCTAAACGGCATGCGGCTCGGGTGGTTGCTAAGGCAAAAACTTGGGCGTGGGAGGAGTTTGGAGAGGCCATGGAGAATGACTTCCGTACGGCGTCGAGGCGATTCTGGTCCACCATCCGACGTCTCGGGGTGGGGGGGGGAGCAGTACGCGACCAACACCATTTATTGTGGGGGTGGTGTGCTGTTGACCTCAACTCGGGATGTTGTGAGTCAGTGGGCGGAATACTTTGAAGACCTCCTCAATCCTACTGGCACGTCTTCCACTGAGGAAGTGGAGCCTGGGGACTTTGGGTCAGGCTCTCCAATCTCTGGTGCTGAGGTCACAGAGGTGGTTAAAAAGCTCTGCGGTGGCAGGGCTCCTGGGGTGGATGAGATTCACCCGGAGTTCCTTAGGGCTCTGGATGTTGTTGGGTTGTGTTGGCTTACACGACTCAGAAATATCGTGTGGACATCGGGGGCAGTTCCCTTGGATTGGCAGACTGGGGTGGTGGTTCCCCTATTCATAGGGTGTGTTCCAACTATAGGGGGATCACACTCTTAAGCCTCCCTGGTAAGGTCTATTCAGGGGTTCTGGAGAGGAGGGTCCGTTGGATAGTCGAACCTCGGATTCAGGAGGAGCAGTGTGGTTTTTGTCCTGGTCGTGGAACACTGGACCAGCTCTACACCCTCAGCAGGGTCCTGGAGGGTGCATGGGAGTTTGCCCAACCAGTTTACATGTGCTTTACGGACTTGGAGAAGGCATACGACCGCGTCCCTCAGGGGGTTCTGTGGGGGGTACTCCGGGAGTATGGGGTACCAGGCCCTTTGATACGGGCTGTTAGGTCCCTGTACGACCAGTGTCAGAGCTTGGTCCGCATTTCCGGCAGCAAGTCAAGCTCGTTTGGGGATGCCCAATGTGCCTTACTGCATATGCCACTTTTTGCCTCTACAACAACATCAACTACTACCTCATACATATACTGTGTACATTGACTCATACGCTGCTTTGCCACTTTGCAAATGTCAATGCTAGAAACCTTTAGTTTATTTTAGTTATACTTTTTATACTCTTTTTTATACTAGTATGCAAAAACTCAGGACAATATTATGTTCATTAAATGTTTAATGTTTTAGTTTTAGAGTTGGTGTAAATTTTCATACTCTTATACCACTATGCAAAAAACTCAGGACAGTGTTAGTTTTACTATTTTATGCTTATGTCTATTATTATATGTTTCAGTGTTTCAATGTTTAGATGTTTACTGTTGCACCGAGGGACTGAGAGAAACGCAATTTCGGTCCTGTGTATGTCCTGCACTGTACATATTGCAGATCTGACAATAAAGTTGACTTTGACTTTGACTTTGACTTTCCAGTGAAAGTTGGACTCCGTCAAGGTTGCACTTTGTCACCGATTCTGTTCCTAACTTTTATGGACAGAATTTCTAGGCGCAGCCAAGGTGTTGAGGAGATCGATTTTGGTGGCCTTGGAATCACTTCTCTGTTTTTTGCAGATGATGTGGTCCTATTGGCTTCATCAGGTCGTGATCTACAACTTTCGCTGGAGCGGTTTGCAGTCGAGTGTGATGCGGCCGGGATGAGGATCAGTTCCTCCAAATCCGAGGCCATGGTCTTGAGCCGGAAAAGGGTAGATGCCCTCTCCAGGTCGGGGAGGAGGTCCTGCCCCAAGTGGAGGAGTTTAAGTATCTCGGGGTCTTGTTCACGAATGAGGGAAAACTGGAGCGTGAGATCGATAGGCGGATAGGTGCAGCGTCCGCAGTGAAGCGGGCGCTGTACCGGTCTGTCGTGGTGAAGAGAGAGCTGAGTCAAAAGGCAAAGCTCTCAATTTACCGATCGATCTACGTTCCCACCCTCATCTATGGTCATGAGCTTTGGGTTGTGACCGAAAGAACGAGATCTCGGATACAAGCGGCTGAAATGAGTTTTCTCCGCAGGGTGTCTGGACTCTCCCTTAGAGATAGGGTGAGAAGCTCGGTCATCCGGGAGGGACTCAGAGTAGAGCCGCTGCTTCTCCACATCGAGAGGAGCCAGTTGAGGTGGCTCGGGCATCTGGTTAGGATGCCTCCTGGACGCCTCCCTGGTGAGGTGTTCCGGGCATGTCCCACCGGGAGGAGACCCAGAGGAAGACCCAGGACACGCTGGAGGGACTATGTTTCTCGGCTGGCCTGGGAACGCCTTGGGATTCCCCCGGAGGAGCTGCTCCAAGTGGCTGGGGAGAGGGAAGTCTGGGCCTCCCTACTTAGGCTGCTACCCCCGCGACCCGACCCCGGATAAGCGGAAGACAATGGATGGATGGATTGATGGATGGATGGATGGATGGATTTTTTCTATTCTTGACATGTGTTTTTCTCTTTGGTCCAATAGGGCGTACAACTGCACCCACATCTGGACCTGACATTCTGTGTTTGTTTGCCTCAACCTCCTGTCCTCTCAAATCCAGCCGGCCGTAGCAGTTGGCCGCTTGTCCTGTGCCTGGTTCTACTGGAGGTTTCTTTCTGTTAAAATAGTTTTTTATCCTTTCCACTGTTGCCGTTGTGCTTGCTCAGGATGGGAGACTGTGATGAAGTGAAGATTCATCAAGTCTTCTGGATTCCTTCCTTAGATAGAGAACTTTTACACATTTTATTTTGTATGTATGTGAAGGTTTTTGTACAGTGTCCTGAGACAATATATGTTGTGATTTTGTGCTCTATAAATAAACTGAATTGAATAGTGACTTTGGATACTTAAACTATGTGATGAGTCAGTCTTTTGATAAATTTATAGACTTTGTGAATGAATTCTCCATATCTAAATTTGCACATCTGTGAAATTTATTGTTTTGCTAGTTCTGTTTATTTCCCCTGTTGTGCAGGCCACAGCAGTCTGAGACTGATTTGCCTCGAGGGATAACTGTCTGTTTCAGACTGAAATATTATAAGAGCTCCTCACAAAATTAAATTTGGCAATGCATCACAGACATGCAAAAATATAATCATCTTTTTCTATGCATTTTTTACTTTAAGACTGCTTTTGGTTGTGAGCTGTTAGGCAAATTTAACATGCCAAGTGTATTTAAACAAGGTGATATAATGATTGGGGGAATTTTTCCAGTGTTTACCAAAGAGTTAAGCATCACTTCTACATTTGAAAGCGAGCCTCCTAGAGTGGCCTGTGCAGGGTATAACATTTTATGTGGATTTTTATACTTATACATGTTTGGTCCAATATATTTATAGCGTGTTTTAAAATTAGTTTTCTGTATCTTTATTTATTTTCTGATTCATTTTAGATTTGATCTGCGAGCTTTTCGGTGGACCCAAGTGATGATATTTGCAATTGAAGAAATCAACAGTGATCTTGCTCTCCTTACAAACATATCTCTTGGTTATACGATTCTTGACTCTTGTGCATCTCCCACTAATACTTTGCGTGCTGCACTAACCCTGGCTAGTCAACCAAATGAGATCAAATCAGGTTATTTTAGTCCTCCAGCCTTATCTGCTCTCATAGCAGAGTCAGGATCAGCTCGGTCCCTTGCTATTGCTGCAACTCTTGGACCATTTAAAATACCAATAGTAGGAGATTTTATGAAAATGATTATTACATATGGAAATATGTAATATTTTATTGCAGTTTTTATGAAAATATCTGTTTTGTTGATTTTTCGTAGGTAAGTTATTTCTCAACATGTGCCTGCCTCAGTAATAAAGCAAAGTATCCAACCTTTTTTCGAACAATCCCAAGTGACTATTTCCAGGCAAAAGCTCTAGCAGCACTCGTCAAACATTTTGGCTGGGAGTGGATTGGAGTCATACAGTCTGATAATGATTATGGACAAAACGGTGTCATGGCTTTCACAGAGGAGGTTAAAAAGTTTGGAGTTTGTATTGCTTTTGTTGGGACCGTTTCACGTACATATCCTACAGAAAAAAATCTGAGACTTGTGGAAATGATCAAACAATCAACAGTCAAGGTAATTCTTGCCTTTACGTCCGAGGGAGACTTCTATCCACTGATGAAAGAAATTCTGAAACAGAATGTTACAGAAATCCAGTGGATTGCAAGTGAAGCATGGGTAACAGCTACTCGTCCCTCCACATTTGAAATGTACCAGGTTTTTGGTGGAGCTCTGGGATTTGTGGTGCAGAAGATGGCTATTCCAAATCTGAATCCATTTCTCACTAATATTAGCCCATATACAGATCCGAGTGCAGCTTTTGTAAAGGATTTCTGGGAAATAATTGTTGGCTGTAAACCGGTTTCACCGGGCAATGACATAAATTCTGAGAAAATAAAAGAGCTATGCACAGGCAATGAGTCATTAATGAATTCTCAGGATGCATTCTTTAATGTCACAGAGCTCAGAGTGTCATATAATGTGTATAAAGCTGTTTATGCTATAGCACATGCCCTTCACCAGCTGGTATTCTGCAAACCAGCAGGAGAAAAAGTTTTGAGGCCTTGTGTTGATATATCTGACATTCAACCTGAAGAGGTGAGTGGTGTACATCAAAACAACAACATTCTAAATTGTCTGCCATTAAACATGGTGGCAGTTCTTGCATTTATAATTGTTTTCCATTTTTCAAAGGTCACTTATCACTTGAAAAGGGTCTACTTCAGAAACCAGTTTGGGGATTATGTGTTTTTTGATGAGAATGGTGACCCTCCTGCTTCCTATGATATAATTAACTGGCAGCTGAAAAATGGGCAGGTGCAACACGTGACACTGGGTCATTTTGTATCTGCTGAAAATGGTGACTATAAACTCAGCATACAAGAGGACAAGATAGTTTGGAAGAGTGGAATAACTGTAAATATTTTTTACACATGTTGTTTATTACTACGTATTTATATCCCTGTATTAAAAAATAATGTACGGTATGTATTAAACTGACAGTGAAACTAAAATTTCTTTAGGCCCCTACATCTGTGTGCTCTAATGTTTGTCCAAAAGGAAGGAGAAAGGCTCAAATCAAAGGAAAGCCCACATGCTGTTTTGATTGTATTCCTTGCACAGATGGAACTATAGCCAACTCAACAGGTAGACCAGCATAAATTTGACATGTGCATCTTGCATTGATGGAAAAATGTATAATTTATTTTAATGTATTATGTATTAAATGTACACTGAGTTTTAGACTCATTTTAATTGTCAACATTGTAGGTTTTTAAATAAATTAATTTTATATGTAAACAATATAACATTTTATTTTTTCCCAACAGGTGCAGCAGACTGCACACCATGTCCACTTGAATACTGGTCAAGTGAGAGAAAAGATGAATGTATTCCTAAGGAAACTGAGTTTCTGACATACCATGAGCCAATGGGTATACTTCTCACCACTTTATCACTGTTCGGGGCCTCCTTGGCTCTAGCCACATTGACTGTTTTTATCCACTGGAGAGAAACTCCTGTAATCAAGGCCAGCAACTCTGAACTGAGTTGCTTTTTGCTTTTCTCTCTTTTCCTTTGTTTTCTCTGTCCTCTCACTTTTATTGGCAGACCAACAGTCTGGACATGCATGCTGCGCCACACAACATTTAGTGTGACATTTGCACTTTGCATTTCCTGTGTCTTGGGAAAAACTATTGTTGTTGTAACTGCTTTCAAAGCCACACATCCAAGCAGCACAATTGCAGGAAAGTTTGGTCCTGCACAACAAAGACTCATTGTTTGCTCTTGTACTTTGATTCAAATAGTAATATGTATATTGTGGCTGAAGTTCAACCCTCCTTTCCCAGATAAGGTTTTCAGATATGGCAAAAATAAGATAGTTCTTGAATGTAACACAGGCTCTGAGGCTGCCTTTTATGCAGTGCTAGGATACATTGGGCTCCTAGCAGTAATATGTTTGGTCCTTGCATTTCTAGTAAGAAAGTTGCCCGATAACTTCAATGAAGCCAAATTCATCACATTCAGCTTGCTGATATTCTGTGCTGTGTGGGTCACTTTTATCCCAGCTTATGTTAGCTCTCCTGGAAAGTTCACTGTTGCTGTGGAAATATTTGCAATTTTGTCTTCAGCGTTTGGCTTATTAATCAGCATATTTGCTCCCAAATGTTACATAATATTGATAACGCCAGAGCAAAACACCAGGAGGCATGTCATGG
The DNA here is from genome assembly GCA_038048925.1 of Garcialebias charrua. Classification (NCBI taxonomy): domain Eukaryota; kingdom Metazoa; phylum Chordata; class Actinopteri; order Cyprinodontiformes; family Rivulidae; genus Garcialebias; species Garcialebias charrua. The sequence continues at coordinate 10,113 of JBBPBX010009404.1, read as the reverse complement.
GAAAAATTTAGTCCAATATAACATGATTACTGTATGTAAATTATGACCTTACAGTTTAGGTCACACAAGTAAGTTAGTATATTGTTAAAATATCTTTAAAATCTGTTTATGATGTTTAACTTGTGATCTGACAATACATGTTTGATGTGCAAACAGTAAATTTACATATGAAGTTTAGTTCTGTTGGATAGCATTCATGCATGTCAAAAACACATATCTATTACTGTTGCCCATTGTACAAACCAATAAAACATGATTTCATAATTAACTTTTTCCCTTACTTTTTTTCCCGCAATGTAAAACATGTATGGGGAAGTACAGTGGCTCAGTTGGCAAAAACTGGTCAAATGTTTCCTATCATATTTTTACAGATAACACTAATATTTCATGTTGCTCATCCTCACTTATTCCGGCTATTATGTTTGCACATGACACTTTTAATGTTATTCAGTCTCATCTTCTAAAACAAAATGGTTTAAATGGGGATAAAATCAAGCTCATGGCATTTTCTCACAAAACAGAGCTATCAGGTTGCATCACATCACTTGTAAACCCACAGGGAAAACTGAAAGTTATCACCATAACTCATGTTCCTTGAAGGAAGGGAACGAGTTGCAACATATCGCTATGGTAATCAGCGCCTCCGCGCGGTTACCTGAAGTAATACACTCCCGCCTTTACGGCAAGGGTGTCAGCGTCGTGCCAGAGGCTCCTCCCTCTTGGTACTTAAGCCGCTGACGCCCATCCCACTTTCTCTAAAATGCACTTCACCGAGCTTTCAGCATTGAAAAGGGCAAGGTATGTTGCACCTCGTTCTCTTCCTTCAGGGAACATGAGTTATGGTACATAACTTTCAGTTCCCTTTCAGTCATGTTTCTCTCTGTGCAACATATCGCTATGGGAACGTAATTCATTCACGCCCTTGAAATGCTCAGTAAAATGCAAGTGAGAAAATCTGCCTTAATACGGCAGGCATTTCCCAGCCGCTCTCCACAAGGTATGTAGAGAGCATAGCCTCAGAAGAAAAATGCCACATGTAGAAACATCAGCCTGATGTTACCACTGGACACATAGATGAAAACAACAGCTAGAGACAGCATAAGCGTCCTCTGCTAGTGTGATTACTCATCATCTCCTTTTTCCCTGGAAATCGTGAGAAGCAGGAGGAAAAGAGCAAGGAACCTATTATGCCACTGGCAATCAGATGGCAATGTGGTGGTAGAGAACCCAGTTCAAGCACAGGGTAACCTTCCAGGTCCCAGGGGAATTTTTTTTATATGTACAAGGGGCACGCACGAGTCCCTCATCTGCTTCTTGAACAGACAACTACTAGGACTGTCAAAGAGACCCATCCTGATGTTGGAGAACTGTCAGAGGAGAGGGGGACCCTTCCACTGAAGCGTCTCCCAAGTAAACATAAACACCAAGGGTCTCCTTTGTGTGTGCTGTTGTTGTTGTTAGAACAAAGACGATCAGGACTTAGGCCCTCAACCAGTTCCCTTCAGTGGCCAGGCTGAAGGCTGCCACAGCTCCGGACGTGGGTGTAGAAGCTGCCCACGTGCCTGAGTCAGCAGGTCTCTGTAAGAAGGCAACTGCCATGGTATCCCTGAACATTGAGAAGTAGAGGTCACATTGTGAGCTGGCTCCGCATGGGAACAAGTCCACCGAGGTTCTTCCAAACCGTGACCAGACCTGATCCACGACTCGTGGGTTCAGTATTCATTCTGATTCCAAAAGAGGCCCTCTTGAGAGGGCATTCGCTCCGTAATTCAGTTCACTCGGAACATGAGTCGCCCTGAACGACAATAATCCTGGAGCGTACCATGTGAGAATCCTCTGTGTCAGGCTGAGGAGGGCTTGGGATCTCATCCCCCCTTCCCAGTTAATGAAGGACACTGTGGTTTTGTTATCTGATTACACCAGGACGTGCTGTCCCGCAATCAGACCTTTACCAAAGAAGTATTTTGCTGACAGGAATACGGCCAACAACTCCAGGAAGTTGATGTACAATCTTGCTTCCTGCTCATTCCAGAGGCCTCGGGCATTCTGATTTCTGCAGACTGCCTCCCCATCCTGTTTTCGAGACGTCCGTTGTGATGACCACACGGGATGACACCCTACCTTACGGGACCCCTTCCGTGAACACCGACAGGTCCCTCCAAGGTTCCAGGGCCCTCAAGCACTTTGAAATAATTCTAAACTTTCCTGCTCACCCAGACGGGGGCAAGTCGTGTTTGTTGGTTTAGCCACATATGCAAGGCCCACATCTTCAGCAATGCGTGTGGCACACAGGGTATGGCTTCCGCCAAGAGGCCTAAAAGGCATTGGCACGTTTTCAGGGGGATCCGCTGATTCAGTTTAAACTTTGCCAGGCAACAGTGAATCGAGGAAACACGTTCCTCTGAGAGCCATGCCCTGTACCGGATGGTGTAGACCTGCACCCCCAGAAATACGGTAATCCGTTATGGGGTCAGGTCACTCCTTTGTAGGTTTATGACAAAACCGAGAGACTCCAGGTGAGAGATCACCCTGCAGGAGTGTGACTGTGCCTGTATTCTGCTTCCGGCCAGAACCAGGAGGTCATCCAGGTAGTTCATAATCCTGACTCCTTGATTCCTAAGAGGGGTCAGGGCTGCATCCAGACATTTAGTAAATGTACAAGGAGCAATCTTCAAACTGAAGGGTAAGGCTTTGCATTCATAAGCTTTCCCTTCGAAGGCAAACCGGAGGAATTTCCTGTGCCTCCTCCATACGCCCACATTGAAAAAGGCGTCTTTCAAATCCATTGTACATGCGTAGTCTCCAGGTCTCACGGACTGGGGGACCGGATGCAATGTAAACATTTTGAACTTGAAAGTTCTTGTTTTCTTGTCCAGAGTCCTGAGATCCAGGACCGGTCTCAGGGATTGATCTCTTTTGGGCACCAGGAAGAGCTTGCTTCGCTGACCAGAGCGTGGTTTGTGTTCTGGGGCAATATTTATTACTCCTTTCTGCAGCATCGTTGACACTTCCTCCCTCAACACGTGCGCACGTGCTGGGTTAATGTTTGAACGCAGCACCCCCACGAAAGGGGGGTGTCCCTTGATGAACTGCAGCTTGAGCCCACAATGCATCCGTTGTCATGACCCATTCGTTTGTCAGACATGCCCTCCAGGCCTGCGCGTGCGCCATGAGCCTGGGAGGGATGTCTAGCTGCTGCTTGTCATGTTTGAGTGCGGGAGAGGTAGCCATTTGACCCCTCTTGTGTACTCTGGAGCAGGGTGGTCTGCCCAGCAGAAGACATCGCGAGATCTGACTGTCTCAGGCAGAACTCGTGTGTCCCACTGCGGTTCATAGTCTGACCTAGTAGTTTGTGTTTCACAAAAGTGGTGAGTCAAGGACCAGGGCAGTCTGTGCTTTGGTACTTTCATTCTTGTATATGCATGAAACAGTGTTTGTTTTTTATTACACATACAGTAGACGAGTTATGTTTAGTGCGCACACACATACCACCAGCTCCTTGTAGCGTTTTACAAGTGAAGTCTGGGCTCAAAAGGTCAGGTTCCCGTACTACGTGAGCGGGCAAACCTGAAGCCCTGTTCCCATTTTGGGACCAGGATGCATTCAGTAGTCTGAGATTTTAATGTCATGTGTGGATGGCAATTTCTCTTTATTACACAAGGGTCTGGGTGTTGTTGTGTGTTTAAACGTTCCGAACCAGCTAGTCTGTGCTCCTTAAACACAGGTACTGGTGGTAAAAATTTGGCATTTTCTCTCCCTCTGTGAGTGAGAGCGCCTGTAATGGTGCAAGGGCATCTCAGACTTTCCTTTTCTTTTTGCTGGTGGCCCCTTGCAGCTCCTGTAGCTTTTCTGCCTAGTAGGCCTGCAATACCGAGGCCACTCGTCCTTGTCCATCCTACCAGGGCCCCTCGGGCCCTGACATGGTTAACGTCAGAGAGTCATCCATAGCCTCATGGGTGGATAAGCTCTCAGTGTCACGATGTTTCGACGTGGGCATAGGAAAACTACCAGGTAGTGCAGCTGAACAGGTAGCTGAAATTCCTCCTCCTGGACTGTGCTGGACAGAGAGTCTCCTTGTTAGCCGGGGCTAAACGTGGAGGTACTCGTGAGCCCGCTAGCGGTGCTAAGACGGGCCCTCAAGAAACGCAGCATCGGTAAAAACACTTAGTTATGCGATGAATTCTACCGTCGATTCGGCCGGACAGGATAGCGAAACAGGCAAAATATGAGAAGGTTAGCTAGCAAGCTAGGCCAAGCATTTTCACATACCTCAGGATGGAGTCCTTCGTTGTCCGCTCGTAGCCACGCTAATCGTATTAGCAGCGCTGATCGTCCACCCCATGTTGTCATGGGTGCTCCTGGTTAGCCATACTAACCGTGGGAGCTAGCCAGATAGCAACGAGGTTACTCCATTTCCACTCTCCTTTCTCCGGGGTCATCCGTAAGAAAAACTTTGAGTGTCTTTGCGTGTAGCATCCCTGAGCAGACTGGACAGGCCTCGTAGGTGTCCGATGCTGAAAAAGTGGGTAGCCAGATCCATTGAAGCAAGTTCGGGAGCCGGAGCTCACAGCCTGCCAGAGTTCCTCATCCGAGGACATCCTCTCGCTGAGCTGGTCGAGGCTGCTGGCCTGTTAGCTTCGTTAGCTTAGCAGGTAGCGTGCCTTGCAGTTAGCGTTCGCTAACCGAGCAGTAGAAAAGCAGAAGAGAAAAGGCACGGGAGCTGGGGCTCGCTGGCCTGCTGGTCTTCTTTGAGTTTTGGGTTTTCGCATTACCTTCTCAGGAGCCATGGCTGAGAAGAGTTAAGCCCGTTAGCAGTGCTAACGTTGTCCGGAGACGTCTCCCTCCTCGTGTCGCTTTCGCCGGCTAGCCTGCTACTTGTTAGCAGGGTAGCGGTGTCGCGCAGTCAGCGCCGTCGAGCGAAGCGGTCTGTGGAGAGAGGAGAAGAAAACTTTGGGGTGAAGGAAAATGTGCTAGACCAGCTTTCGCTAGCCCAGCAGGAAAAGATTCTCTGTACGCTCTGTGTAGGGAGCAAACTCACCTCTGGTCGTGCGATGAAAATACAGAGAAGATCAGAGAAGAGTGTTTCAGGTTTAAGCGAGGTGAAGGGCAATAAGAGAAAGTGGGATGGGCGTCAGCGGCTTAAGTACCCAGAGGGAGGGGCCTCTGGCGCGACGCTGACGCCCTTGCCGTAAAGGCGTGAGTGTATTACTTCAGGTAACCGCGCGGAGGCGCTGATTCCCATAGTGATATGTTGCACCGAGAGAACATGACTGAAAGGGAACTGAAAGTTATGCACCATAACTCATGTTCCCTGAAGGAAGTGAACGAGGTACAACACATTGATTATGGGAATTGCGCCCCCGCGCGGTTACCTGAAGTAATACAATCACGCCTTTACGGCAAGTGGGCGACAGCATCACCACAGAGGCCCCACCCTCTTGGTATAAAGACGCCTGCGCCCATCCATCTTTCTCCAAGTGCACTTCACCAAGCTTGGGCATTGAAAAGGGCAAACATGTGTTGCACCTCGTTCCCTTCCTTCAGGGAACATGAGTTATGGTGCATAACTTTCAGTTCCCTTATCAGTCATGTTCACTCGGTGCAACACATTGACTATGGGAACGTAATTCATTCACGCCCTTGAAATGCTCAGGAAAAATGCATGCTTGTGAGAACTTCTGCCTTTATACTTTAGGCGTTTTGGCTGCTCTCTACTTTGTGTTAGAGAGGACAGCCTGAGTGACGTTATATGCAGTAACATCCAAACTATAGTGTTTTGCAAACGTGTTTGTGAAACTCCAGTTTGCAGCAGCACAAATGTCTGCAACTGGTACGCCCTTAAAAAGGACCACGAGGCGGCTAAGCCTCGAGTGGAATAGGTGTGTACCCCAGAGGGCACCTGTTGACCTTTGCTGCTGTATGCCCTTTTTATGACCTCAGTCACCCAGTGTGAGATGCGCTGTTTTGACATGGCTCTGCCAGTAGCTGGCTTAGCAAAACACACAAACAGCTGATTTGTTTTTCTCCAACTGACAGTTTTCTCAATGTAAGTACTCAAGGCCCTGACAGGGCAGAGTGCTTTCAACCTCCTCTGTCCCTCAGGAGAGCTCAAAGTCCAGACTTCTGGGATTTAGAGTTGGAACCTTTGGCACATATGCGGGGTTAGGACGCAGGGTGACCTTTGACCCATCAGGGGCAAACTTTGTACACATTGGGTGCACAGATAAAGCGTGGAGGTCACCTACACGTTTAGCTGAGCAAAGAGCCAAGAGTAGAGCAGTTTTATAAGATAGCAAATCTATCTTAATACTGCTCAGAGGCTCGAATGGATGTTAACACAAATTGTCGAGGACTAACTGGAGGTCCCAGTCAGGGGCCAGAGTCCTGCTGGGGGCCTTTTCCTCAGCATGCCTTTCATGAAACGTATCATGAGAGGGTGGGCACTGGGAGTTTTACCTCCCCAGCCTTCGTGGCACACCGATATGGCTGACAAAAACACCTTAATGGTGGAAAATGAACAGCCTTTTTCCAGCAGGTCCTGTAAAAAGTTGAGGAGCTGGACCAAGTCGCAGGAATATGAGATAATGTTCCTCTCTAGACACCAGGCCTCAAAAGCACGCCTTTTACGAGCATAGAGAGTCTGAGTTTACCCAGGTCTCACTCCCTGTATTGTGTTTATAACATTACTGGGAAGGCCTGAGGCCATCAGCCTGTTCCTTTCAGTGGCCAAGCTGAGAGTTGCCACAGTTCTGGACGTGGGTGGAGAAGCTGCCCGTGGGCTTGAGTCAGCAGGTCCCTGTGAGGAGGTAGCTGCTATGGTGTCCCTGACAACAATGAGATCATTTCTGGGAACCACGGGTTCTGTTGCCACCTGGAAGCTATTAATATCAGGGATAGGGCTCCCCTACGTACACGTTCCAACCTCACCTGAATTAAAGGGACAGGTTGAAACACGTAATACAACACCCCTGCTGGCCAGTTGTGGGCCAGGCCATCTGTTCCCAGCGGTGCATCTGTTTCCCTCAGTGAGAAGTACAGAGCACAGTGCGAGCTGGTTTTACAGGCGAACAGATTGACGGATGCCCGCCTGTATCGTGACAAGATCTTGTCCATGATCCGTGGGTTTAGTCTCCATTCTGAGGCTAACAGCGGTCCTCTTGAGAGGGTGTCTGCCCCGTGTTTTAGTTCTCCCGGGATGTGAGTCATTCTCAGTGACAAAATTCTGGGGCTACACCACCTGAGAAGCTTGTGTGTCAGGCCGAGGAGGGATCGGGACCTCGTCCCCCCTCCCTGTTGATGTAGGACACTGTTGTCCTGTTGTCCAATTTTATGAGGACATGATGTTTTGTAATCAGCCCCTTTTTGTAAAAGAGATTCACTGACAGAAAAACAGCTTTTAGTTGTGGAGTTGAGGTGGAGCCTTGCTTCCTGCTTTCCCCAAAGTCCCTGTGCTTTCTGGTTTCTTCAAACTGCTCCCATCCTCCTTTTGAGACGTTTGTTGTGATTACCACACGAGACAGAACTCGTCCCAGCGGGATGCCTGTTGTGAACACTGAGGGATCCCTCTAGTGTTCCAGGGCTGACAGACACTCTTGGCTGATCAAAATCCTCCCTGCCCGCCTAAGGGGGCAGGACGTGTTTGTTTGTTTAGCCATATTTGTGGAGCATGCATTTTTAACAATGCCTGAGGCACGTAAGGAATGGCTGCTGCCAGTAGGCCCAGGAGGCGCTGGCAGAGCTTATAATAATAATAATAATAATGAATTCAATTTATAACGCACTTTTCATTAGTGAAAATCTCAAAGTGCTACACACATTGAATGCTACACACATTCATACACCGGTAGCGGCAGACTACCATGCAAGGTGCTTTCCAGTCCTACCGGGAGCAACTCGGGGTTAAGTGTCTTGCCCAAGGACACAACGACACATGGTGTGAGGAACCGGGATTCGAACCGCCAACCTTCCGATCGGGGGACGACTGCCATTACCACTACGCCACGGCCGCCCATCTTGAGGGACACTCTCTGACCCAGCTGAAAGCGTGCCAAGCAGAGGCGTATTGATGAAATCCGCTCCTCTGAAAACTGTGCTCTGTACAAAATGGTGTTGACCTGTACGCCCAGAAATACGGTAATCTGTGACGGTGTCAGATTGCTTTTCTGCAGATTAATAAAGAAACCCAGAGTCTCCAGGTGCGTCATCACCATGTGTGTGCAACTGGGCTTGTGTTCTGTTGTTGGCAAGCATCAGAAGGTCGTCCAAATAATTCATAATTCGGACCCCCTGACCCCTGAGGTGGCTCAAGGCTGCATCCAGGCACTTAAAAAGAGCGTGGGGCAGTTTTTAATCTGAAAGGTAAAGCTAGGAATTCATAAGCTTTTCCCTCAAATGCAAAGCTGAGATATTTTCGGTGTCTCTTCCAAATGCTCACGTGCAAATAAGCGTCTTTCAGATCCACCGTGCACGTGTAGTCTCCCGGACTCACAGACTGGAGTACCTGTCTCAGCGTAAGCATTTTGAACCTGTAAGTTGTTATTCTCCTGTTAAGTAATCTGCAATCCAGTATCGGTCTCAAGGTTTGGTCCCGTTTGGGCACGAGGAAGTATTTGCTGAAGTGGCCAGTGTTCATGTCGCGCTTTGGAACAACATGTATTACACCTTTCTGCAACATTGTTAATATTTCCTCCCTCAAGACGTGTGCATGGTCTGGGTTTATATCTAACTTTAGTACCCCTGTGAACGGGGGCAGCCGCTTGCGGAACTGCAGGCGGAGCCCGTGACACAATGTTGACATGACCCACGTGTTTGGGAGACACGCCCTCCAGGCCTGCGCATGCGCTGTAAGCCTCAGAGGCATGTTTATTGCGGGTTGCCTGAGCCTCCTGGACGCGGGAGGGGGAGCATCTGACCTCCCTCGCTCGGCCCCGAGCGAGCTGACCTACCCGCACGCAGAAGTCTGTCTGCTCTAGAGATACCCGAGACGTCCCACTGTTGTTCATTGTCTGATCTGACACCCTATGATTCACGAGGGAGGAGGGGTGCTTGCCCTCTCCCTTCATTGTGACTGTTCTCATAAAATTGTGCTGTGTTGTTGTTGTTGTTGTTGTTTTGAATCAAGAATCAGGGTAGTATGTGCTTTTGGTACTTTATTTTTGTGTTTTGAAGAACAGAGATTTGTCTTTTTTACAAACATAGCAGAAACATTTTGTTTTTAGCACACACGAATGTCACCAGCTTTTCGTAGTCTTTTACAAATAAAGTCTGGGTTTAAATGTCTTGGTTCCCATACCACATGAGTGGACGAACCTACTAAACTTGAAGCGGGCCCGCTTTGTCAGGCCCGCTTCTGCCTTCTGTCCCGGAACCACTTGGCGAGGAATTAACCTGTTCCTACTCCAGGACTGACCGGCCTGAGATGGACCTGCTGCGGGTCTCTGCCATTGCTTCCCATCGTAAGCTGGTCTTTTCTACGGGGGAGGGCGTGTGGCTGAGCGGTGTCGAGGTTGCGCAGGTCTGCTCCCGCTGTGTCTTTGGGAGTCAAAAAAAAATTTCGGCATCCCCTCACGTAACGCTTCAGCCTGTTTTCTTCGTTGCTCCAACCTGCTCTGGATACGCTCCAGAGCCCCCCCCCCCGAAAAGTCCCGTCGGCTTTATCGGGTGGTGAAGAAAGGGGTAACGTTGGCCTTCTGGCAGGTCCGTCAGAATGAGCCATAGGTGGCGCTGGGTAATGACCACTTCAGCCATGCATCTTCCCTGAGCTATGGCCGCAGTCCCCATCATGCAGAGCATGAAATCAGTCACCCTACGGGCTTCCTCTAGGATGTCAGCCGCCACCTTTTTGTTTGTGGTTACCTGGAGCTCCTGTAGCTTCTCTACTAGGTATGCCTGCATCATGGCCAAAGTGTTCATCGCGCGGACTGTGAGGCCCTGGGCTCGGTAGCATTTTTCGAGCTAGGTAGCAGAGGCGCGGCAGGCTTTGCTGGGCAGAGTTGGCTTTGTGCCCGACGTCCTGGGGGCCAAGTGAGCAACCAGTGTGTCCTCCATCTGCGGGACGTTGCCGAATCCTGCTGCCTCCATTCTGGCGATGTTGAGTAACTGTGAGAGCGGCAG
>JBBPBX010009403.1:20973-60159 GCA_038048925.1 Garcialebias charrua | reverse complement strand
ATGTATGTTAACCAGTGGTGGGATGTAACTAAGTACAAGTACTTTGTTACTGTACTTAAGTACATTTTTCATGTATCTGATTCTGTACTTTACGTTAAGTAGAATTAAATGTGGGTACTTTTACTTTTACTGCACTACATTTTACATGAAGTATCTGTACTTTCTACTACACTACATTTCTGTTGAGTTACAAGTTACTGTACATTCACGTTGCAGTTTTTTGATTTGTCATTACCGGTAGTTTGAAAGTAACTGATGTCGAGGGGAGTTGGTCCATTGAATCACTGCAAAGCGGACAGGAAATGTTAGACCCGCCTTCAAGAAGAGCTGGACCAATAAAGTATATTCTAGTGTATAAGTCATTGAGCTGGGAGCACTCACAGCACCACTAACACACCCAAACTGGATTCTACCACAGAGATTCAGCCAGAAGATACACACCACCCATGGCCTTATTGAAAGACTTATGAAAGAGTATTGAAAGACTACAGTATTTAAATATTATTGAAAGACTATTAAAAGACTGTCCAGTACAACAGGACATATTCTCTCTCCCAAAAGAGCCAGACTGAACTCAAAAAACGTTGAAAACCAACTTCTTTTGAACTTGAACAAGAAATTCTTGCTGCAATACAAAGTATTAAAATGTGTCAGTTCATGGGATGTTAGGAGACAAGAGATGTCTCCAAATGGCTCGGCACTCGGGTCCAAGTTTTGAAAATGGTGTCAGGAAGTTAAAATATTGTTCACTATTGACCCATTACAAGGTTGACTAGACAGTATTTTAACTACAGTTGGCAAACTTGAGCTGAAATGATCAGAGCATGTTCCTTTGTTAGGTCTAATACTCATTTTTTCAGACAGACAGATCAAAATGTTTTTACTGCAGTTAAAATGACACATTGGTTTTACTTTGTGTTGAATAAAAACTTTCAAAGATGTGATCATTCCTCTTTCTTATTTTGCTTAATGGCATTTAACTCTGCATGTCATCCCTGAAATTCTGACTTACAGAATCACAAGTTCAAGTGTGAACGGTGTCACAGAGTAAACACAATAAAAACATGTATTATCTGCAGCATTGTTCATTAAAATGGCTCAACACTATTAATTTATTACAGAAAATATACATACAATATGCACACTTAATACTGTGTAGACCATTACATTAGGTAATACATTCAGCAAGTACTTTTACTTTAATACTTTAAGTATTTTTAAAAGCAAGTACTTATTTACTTTTACTTAAGTAAAAACAATATGGAAGTTCTACTTTTACTAGAGTACATTTTTGTCTGTCCACCACCACTGATGTTAACTGAAAACTTGTTCAGTTGAAGACAGTGCATCTCTCAGGTTCTGCTTGGGTCTTTGCTGACTTTCTTAAAGACATGACTTTTGGATAGTGTTTACGCAGATGGACGGACATATTTTTGTCCACTCATTTTTCAGCCACTGCACAAGGTACAAGGACTAGACTGAATTTAAGTGCAAAAGCAGCCTTACTCTAGAGGAGGGGTGTCAAACTCCATTACAGAATGGGGTCAAAATAAATATATGATCCAAACAACAGACCAATTTTAGTCGATATCCAATGTCTTTTCTTGGTGACAGGTTCATAAACACGTTTGATCTGTCTCATTTGAGTGTCTGTTGCTCATCCACATCACATGCAAAGATTACTGGGAAGAAAAAAACATCTTTTTTTCCTGGCTTTAAAGACAGCCTGTCATAAGAATTCTGCACTAAATGAAGCATTTATCAGTTTTTATGCAAAATGAGAAACAATCCAAATAAATTACATTTAAATTATCGTCTGGGGTGGGGAGGCAGAGAAGATGTTCACAGCCAGATTTGGCCTGCAGGCCTCAAAGTTTGACATTCTCCAGAGAAAAACTTTTCAAAGAACCTCCAGAAAGCCTGAACTACTATCATAAGCACTTTAAAATGTTTTTTTTTTTATTGGGGTTCTTGAAAGCAAAGTATTAGAAGTGATTTAAATATTTTTAACAGTATCATTTACATAAGTACCTAGTGAAACAAAGTAATATTTCTACAAAACACAATAAAAATCCTAACAATGTTGGAAAAACATTTGTGAAAAGTATGTTGTCTGGCAAGTACCACTACCCTTCCGTAGGTAAGCAAAGCTTTACAATAAAAATTTAAAATTCCTTAAAATTTTAGTACAGAAAAACAACAAAAGGTATTAGTGTTAAAAATAATTTATGTTTATTTCTTCACATAAATCAGATTTTTAATGTACTTTTATACAAATATTCTTTCAACAAATTTCCCTTCAACACAAAAATACCTACATGTATTATGTTACAGGCGAACGCGCACACACACATACTTTCATACACACAAACTAAATGAGCCATTTGTAATTTGGCACTTTGGACATATAGAACAGTTTGCATTGATCTGCTGGTTTAGGTAGGTCATGCAGCACAATAGTCGCCATGTCTGTAGTAGGATGCCCCCACTTTCAGGTGGGCTATCTTTGCCGACACACCACCCGTGCTACAAATATGGATTTCTTAAAACCACAATCAACATGTACAGATCACAAGTAATGGTAAACACACACAAGTTATGGCAGGAAGATGTAAATGTTAAAAAAAAATCCTAGAGGTCCATACTTCAGATTACCGGTAGCTCACTTCTGCTCCTTTCAATTACCACTTTTCTGTAGAATAAAAAAAAAAAAATAAAGCACATTTTTAACAATAAGAACTTCAAATCTTTTGATAATATTTGAAAAGCAGATACATAAACATGTTCTCCTTTAATGATTTAATAAACAGTGAGACGCCTTTAACTTGGCCTTTTCTGCATCACTTAACTCCATCTGATGCCCCCTCCAAAAAGAAAAGAAAGTGAGGCATAGACAAACGAATGAGAGCTTCCTTCACCATATTAATGCACCCCAAAATACCTCTCTTACATAATAACTGCACGTGAAATAAAACAAGTCAATTTACCACAACAGCTGGTTTGGACAGTCAACCAAATTGTTCCACTTTTTTTAAAAACCTTAAAATTTTACTTTAAGCGGAAAATAAAACTCACTAGGAATCCTCTGGTTTATCCCAATAAATGCTAATTTAGGAAAAAATAAAATAAACATGTAAAGTGTTTTCAAATATTTAAATACACAATGAAAACTCCTAGTGAACAAAGATTTTAAAAAGCCAAACGAAAGAATTTAAGACCTCTTTAATAATCTATTTAATATTTAAGAACTAAGGCCTGTCTGAATTTGGCAGCTGATGATATAAACGTGTTTCTTTTATGCGTACACATTTTCTCTTTCCACCAGCAGAGTACATTGAGGGTTTAAGGCAGCTTGGAAATTCTTCTCCCCCTCCTAAAAAAGTAACAGTTATCCCCATGCCGGTTTAACCTGTGGCCATCTTTGTTTATATTCAAGTCTGATGCGGTCATTCTTGCTACTGGACGTTTAGACAGGGTTTGTGTTTTCTGCTTGAGGTTTTGTTTTTTGGTTCTTTGTCAAGTAAACAGTTCTGACACGCTCCATCCATCCGTGTTATAGTCCCCGTTGTCAGCACAGTGTCAACCCTCATGTGGTCTTGTCTTTCTGGTTGCAGTTGTTGTCTGTGCTGTTGTGATCCATCTGGTTGAGCTGTGCGATGTCCTCCTGCAGGTTGTTCTGCTGCTCTTTTGTCTGCCCGCGCCTCGATTTGACAGGTAGGACCAGCATGATGAGCAGACACAAGAAGTGCAACGAAAAGTACCAGGACCTGCAAATACAACAACGGTGAGCTTGTTATGAGCAGTATGTGAGAAATACTTCAAAGAACATTCATTTCTTTTAAGCAATTCTAGTCATGAGGATTTGAGGCACCAATTACCGTATTTTTCGGAGTATAGGTCGCACCGGAGTATAGGTCGCATTGTCCAATTATCACCAATAGATTGGAAAAATCCCTAGATAAGTTGCACTGGTGTATAGGTCGCACCTACGTTTAGCTCTGCGGCAAATGTCTGCCACAGGAGCGCACAGCAAGGCTTTTAAGAAGATTAACACTTAAAAACAATTATTTGTTTGATTAAAAATTATAGCAAATACGCCGCCGCTTTGGTGTGGGGGATAAGCGTGCAGCACATAGAGGCTGAGCCTCTCTGCAGGCGTCGTGGGTTCGCGTCCCAGACCCGACGAGCTGTTTCTGCAGTGTCTCTCCCTTCTCTCTACCCGTTTCGCCCTCTCCCTCTACAATAAAGGCCACTAGAGCCCAAAAATGTAAAAAAATAAATAATTATAGCAAATATATGTCTGAGCTGAACTTTTCCTTAATAAATGAACGTAATTCTGAAATGAGCTGGTTTGAAAAATTTGTTTCGCCGAAATTGATAAAAAGCCATACATAGGTCGCACCCGAGTATAGGTCGCAGGCCATGAAAAAAATGATAAAAGGTGCGACCTATACTCCGAAAAATTCGGTAGATTTGGATGCCAAAAAAAAAAAGTACAGTACACATTTCAAATGATACTAATGACCTGAATTTCCCTCTACCCATTTTTGACATTTTTAATCACCTGCCGCCAAACAAAAGGCAAAGGTGGATAATAACGGTCAGCATGTGTGCACTTCTGTTACCAAAATAGCTCACCACTGAATATATTTTGATGAAACTAATGAAATACACTGCCTGCCCAATTTTTTTTTAGAAAAAGTAGCCACTTAAGCAAAAAGGTACGAGTCTCCTATTGGATAATTACTGCATGGGCGATTATCTTTCAGCTGGCAACAAGTTATTTAACCGGCAACAAGTTTTTTAACCCCAACGGGTGCAATGGGCTGCTTCTCATTTCTTAAACAGCCATGTTGAAAGGCACATGGCATGGTCGTGGAAAAGACGTCAGTCTGTTATAGAAGGGTCAAATCATTGGCATCAAGCAGAGAAAACATCTAAGGAGGTTGCATAAACTACTAAAATTGGGTTAAGAACTGTCTAACGCATTATTAAAAACTGGAAGGATAGTGGGAACCCATCATCTTTAAGGAAGAAATGTGGCCAGAAAAAAATCCTCAATTATCGTAATTGGCGATCACTTAAAACATTTGGTGAAATCTAATTAAAGAAAAACAACAGTAGCACTCAGGGCTATGTTTAATAGTGAAAGTAAGAGCATTTACACATGCCCAATGTGAAGGGAACTCAAGAGATTGGGACTGAACAGCTGTGTAGCCTTAAGAAAACCACTAATCAGTGAGGCTAACTGGAAAAAAAGGCTTCAATTTGCTAGGGAGCATAAAGATTGGACTCTGGAGCAATGGAAGAAGATCATGTGGTCTGATGAGTCCAGATTTACCCTGTTCCACAGTGATGGGCGCATCGTGGTAAGAAGAGAGGCAGGTGAAGGGATGCACCCATCATGCCTAGTGCCTGGTCATCAATGCAAGATATTGGTGAAAAATTAATACAACACTGGATGGAAATAGATCTTGAGACATTTTGAAGCTTATCGAAACAATGACAGTGAATGCATGCTGTAATCAAAGCTAAAGGCGGTTCGATGAAATATTAGTGTGTGACCTTTTTTTTATGGCAACTTTTTTGGGGGGCCAGGCAGTGTATGACGCACACTTGCAGCCAATGCGCTTCAAAATGTCTGCAAATAGCTAAATAACATTACAAACACAAAAATTGACAATAACTTAGTTTTACCAATACCGAGCTACAAAGACGTGACAGTAGCTTGGAGTCATTCACAATACATACCGTATTTTTCAGACTCTAAGGCGCACTGTTTTATAAGGTGCACTAAGCGAAGCAAAGCAGTCAGATAAGTCAAAATTATTCAACTCATTCACAATAACTCTCAACATTGTTCAGTTGTACCACATAAAATCAGTTCAAGGTCAGTAGGCACAATCAGAATTAACACATAAAGCACACTGGATTATAAGGCTCACTGTCGATTTTTGAGAAAATTCAAGGATTTTAAGTGCACCTTATAGTTCGAAAAATACGGTACTTTTTGTGTGCAACTTTTCAGTCTCAAACGTTATTTGATAAAGATTTGACAGAAAACCTAAAACCTTATTATTTCTAGGAATGCACAATATATACGGTACACGGTAGAAATGATAGACATTTAGCCTACAATAGAGATCCGTCTTCTACCGGCTAAGTAATGCTGCGTCTGATGTAAAATCAGAGTTGTCAGATTTAATCGTTACTGTTTTGTGTTGAAAGCTGTGTATAAGTGGTGTTAAAGTATTTTCTTTCAGAGCTAAGTAGCAAAGCTACAAGCTAACCACGTCCGGGTTGCCGCAATGTTGCTGTATTCGGACACATGCGCAAAACTCCGTGTTCCGTCGAAAGTTTTTTTTTTCTTGAAAGTTAAAGTGTTGGTCAGCTTTAGAGAAACCTGCTCTCTGATCTGTGAAAAGAACGCTCTGTTGTGTGATTTTACTGAGAGACCCTCTGGTCAAAGCCACAGAGGAAACTGGTGGCCATTTTGTGTCAGCTCTCTTTAAAGCGGAAGGAGACGCCCACTAGAGGGTTGGAGGGTGAAGTGTTTCAGTGTAAAATTCTGCTCTGTTGCCGTTCATTTCTTAAGTGAAAATACTGGAAACTGTTAACAACATATTCTTATGTTTAAAACATATGGCTAAAACTATGTTTGATATATTTTGCACTGCTTTGCACTACAAGAAAGAAGACTAATACTTGATTTGTTTACGATTTAAAAACTCTCTGAACCTAATGGTGGAATTTTCTTAATTGAGATTATTTTGCGGTATAGCAGTTTTCAAAATAAATGATGGCAAAAGGGCACCCTATGCTTTTTTCCATTCATGTCGTAAGTTTTATACCAAAAACATATTGCGATATAAGAAATTCTTGTCTTGAACCACTTTGGCTGTGGCTGCCTGCCTGGGAGGAGTCGACGAGGGACAGGACGGCCTCCAGAAACCATCTTGGCTCCAGCAAACTGGTTGGTCCACTTAAGTTGTTTACTTGGTGGGGGAACAGCGTGCTGGAACTACTCTGACTGATGAAGCCCTCTGGAGTGAGGGTGAAATGTTTCTACCAAAAAAAAAACTGTCCAGATGACCTGATTGAGAATGATCGGATATTGCGATATATAGATCTGAAGCTTTTGAACTTGACTTCTCCAAATGGTTTTCAGAATCTGTTGGAATCCTGGCAAAAACCAATGCAGATTTGTTCCTGTCTTTGATTTTATACATATACCTTATAATGTTTTGCTAGTTTTTTGATACTTTGTTAAAAAAAAAAATATATATATATATATATTTTTTTTTTTTCTCTCTTTTTGTTTTCTATTGTTTATTGTTTGTTTGTTTATTGTTTAAGGAAATTCTACCATTGCTGTTCATTGTTCTTTAGTTTTAGCAGGTCGCTTTCGTAAATGAGCCCATGAGGTTCAAAAGATTTACCTGACTAAATAAAGGTTGAATGAATGAATGAATATCGTTATCGCCACCTTTCACAAGACATATCGTGATATGAATTTTATGCCATATCGCACATCCCTAATTATTTCTTCAAGTTTCAAAGATCATCTAAACTCTAGTATGAAAGGCAGTGGGCAATACATATTCCTTTATGGAACGCTGGGCCTTTAATTTATTAAATAAATTTAACCTTACCAAACAAATTTATGAATAAAACTCAGAAAAATCTCAGCTTTTTGCATAAAATTTATTAAGTCACAATTTAAAACTATATGCGTCTTTGGCTCGTGAGTGAAGTCCATTTGTTTTTTTGTTTTTTACCACCACTTGGCAGCCACTTGCTGAAGTCTGGACCTTTATTTTATGGCTGGGCAATGTTGGGACCGTTCATTTTATTTCCTCCTCATCAATACTCCTCATTAAACTGCCTTGTTAACCATTACAGCCTCACAGCAGAGACCCAAGCTATTAAAAGTGTTAATTCTTTGCACTGGGAGTAGTGATTTCATTTACATCCCTTTATTGTACAATCATTTTACACAACGGCAATGAAAACAAGTAATAGCATTTCATTAGCTTAAAGCTTTGTTAAACCAGTAAAAACCCACGTACCTGTAAAATTTGAGCGAGGGTTCTATGGCGAGTAAAACAAACGGCGCCACCGTGTAACTAATAGCAACCTGCGTGGACGCCCACGTGATGACATCATAGAAGCACTTGAGTGAGTCGGAGGCCAAAAAGTATGGTCTGATGTTGTGCCTTACCTTCAAGAAACATAATAAAAGAAAGAAAAACCGTTAAATTACTCCAGATTCATTTTACTTTACAGTAAACTAAACACAAATTAAGCTAACTGACATAGTTTAACAAATTCTGCCTGCTTCTGCTGCTTGTTATTCTTTTGTTTTACCGCTCGGTTTCTGTCATTTTTCTACTAAGAACGCCTCCAGAAAAGAAAGAAAAAAATAGCCAGAGCATCTGAGTGGCAGCCACATTAGATTCAAGGAGGAACTGGGTCACTTTCAGGTTAACAATAACAATAAATGGGGACTGTAGAAACACACATGCAAAACAAATTTACAGTCCTGATGTTTCACTTTACAGTACACTAAAACAGTTTCCAAGTATATTATCCAGAGCTGTAGAGCATTTCTTCTGTTCGTTCACATGTCTCCAAATACCCTTGTTTTTTAATACAACTGAAAAAGGAAGCCCTACTTGGCAGGGAATAGCGCTAATGGCGCTAATGGAACAATATGTAAATTAAAAGTTCAAGTGATGCATTACTTCATCGCTCGCTCTCCATCAAGTGATTTTCCTGTGTGTTCCTTGGTTCTTAACTAGTCGTGATTAGTTTTAAAAGGCTCTTATACTCTAGCAAAGTAGTGGTAAACAAATTAGTTTATATTAAAAATATACATTTTTTGGGAAAATATCCACTACTGTATATTGCCTAAAGTAAACGGAGCGATGTACACAAATCATAAATTTTTTACTCTTTTGGGCCATTTTTTGCTGGAAATTTGTCTAAAATGAGCACAGTGACTATGTGTACGCACTGCACGTGCGGCCATCGTCATGCTGGTGCCAGTGACGAAGGTCAGGTAGTAGCCGGGGTACACCCCATGCCACAAGGCCGACAGGAAGAAGGTGGCTGCTGTGGGGTTGATGGGACATCGCTCGTAGCACACCCTGAGAGGAACAACACGTGCTCAGTTGAAACAAGTAAAAACAAAGTAACATATCTTGTTTTAATTCTCATGCAAAACAGTAATCCACATCTTTAATTAAAGCATGAATGTGCATTCTTTAAACTCCTAATAAGAGCTTGTTTTCACACACAAACAGAATACAGCACTCCTTTTTTTACCTTTTCAGCCAGTGACTTGTTTGAATATTCCAGTTGTCTAGAAACAGCTTGAAACTTGTGGCCAGCTGAAATTAGAAGCAGAAAAAAAAGTGTTAAAACTTCTATAGAAATTGTGTTTTTGTTGTGATCAAAACAAAGCTCGCAAATTAATACTGTACAAACCTCAATGTCCAGAATTCTGAGGTTTGAGATCAGGTCCCATCGTGGGGAGCCATCTGAGTTGTATCCATTGAAACCAAATCCTGCAGCGTTGTTGATGGCATCAGCTGCAGGAGAAGAAAAAAAGAGGACAGTTAAAAAAACAGAGAATAAGATTCACAATATGAATGCCTGGGTTATGAAATAGAGGCAAAAAGTTAAAATGTTGCAGTTCACAGCCTACCACTAGATGGCAGTGTTGTAAATAAATCCTGTGAGAGTTATGGGCTCATCTTTTTATTTTATTTTTTATGGGCTCATCTTACCTACTAATAATGTAATGACAATTTGCCAAAATGTATGTGCTTGAAAAAGCATATGAAAATTTCAAATCAACCATTTTTATTCAAAGAAGCAAACAAAAGCAAAATCAGCACTTTAAGGTCAGTTGTATAACTGACCCTCAGATTTCCTTCATGAGTCATTTTAAATTGAGTGCAATTTGCTTAATGTGTCATTTTGGAGGGCAGATTTTTCTTCTATTTACACAGTCATGAGTCTGATACTGCAACATAAAATTATTTTATATAACATATGTAGAGTAGGGGTGGGCGATATGGCTCAAAAATTATATTGTGATATTTCAGAGCATTATCACGATAACAATAAATTTTGTGATATAAACAAAAAAAAAAGAAAAGAAAAGAAAGAAATCAAATTTATTTATTTGACAAAATTAACTTAACATGTTGCTTTGCAGTATTACTGTATATAAATAAATAAATAAAAACAACAAGGGGTAATTTTACTGAAATTACTTTATTTAGTAAAGTATTCAGTCTCCAAGTATAAAAATATAAAAATAAAAATGATCTGTTATTTAGATTTTAAAAAGTCTACACTAAATACAGTATAGATAAACAAAATCCACCACAAAAACTGAAGTGCAGGTGTAGTTTCCTAAAACAACTACCGGTAAATAAAATGAAGCTTAAGAACTGTTGGGCATAAGTAACCTACAACAAAAATACTCTGCTGCATGCTCAATAATCCAGGTAGAAAAATCTAAAAAAGCTAAGTCTGGTCCTCTGGACATTCAAAAAATAAAACAAAACAAAGCAACAACAAAAAAAACAGACAACAAAAAAAGTTTTTTTTTTTGCTTTGTTTTGTTTTATTTTTTGAATGTCCAGAGGACCAGACTTAGCTTTTTTAGATACAACAAAAATATGTTGCCTTTAAATGAGCTAGAACTTCCAGAACTTGTAACAAGGTGATCAGCTGACCCTGAAGCTCGTTGGTGTTTCAGCTTCATCTATTCATGCAGGAATTATTTATTTATCGGACTGATCTGTCTCTGATCACTTGGTCCGTGGACCGACTGTGGATCTCAAGAGACAGTTGAGCAGCGCGTGTTGTACAGACAGTTTAAAGCGAGGGAGACGCAGCCACACGCAGCTCAGAGAGGGGTGGGGGGACGAGCTGTCTGTACCTGCTGGATGGAGAGAAGCTGAGACGCGCGTTTGTTTTTAGCATTTTAGCTAGCTAGTATTGCGTGTAACTAATTAGCGAGTGGAGGTGCGCAGTTCAGTTTGGTCTTTGAAGCGCTAGGTTGTTAAGGGGGCGGGGCACCCTGACGTATTACATCATAAATTAGCATATCATGATATAACTTTTTTGCCCGGGCAAGCTTTTTTTTTACCGGTATTACCGGGAACGATATATGGCCCAGCCCTAATGTAGAGGCGTTATTTCCCTTCTTTGGCAAACAGATAAAAATGCTGAACTCCAGAATTGGTCATGTCAAACTCACCAAGAGTCCAGACAAAGTAGTACTTTGGCCTCAAAGCCAGCATTGCCAGGTAAAGGTAGATGACCTGGAGATAAGCAGGTGCCGTTCTGACAAAGTCATCGTTTATGGAGTAGTCCACCGGGAGCAGTGTATACAGGGACAGATAGATGGCCAGACAGAGGGCACACGTGCACAGCTTGGAGACGACAGCATTCTGGGCGGATGACAAAAAGCAAGCAGATAAAAATGACGCAGTTTATGCCTCATTTGAGTATCTGCACCGTCTCCAAAAGTGTATTGTACCTTTGGTGAGGGTTCACTGTGCATAAACTTTCCATTCTCCTTGCCGTTGGCGTTCTCCTGGTGCCGCGGTTGATAGGCCCTCCCTTCAATGAAGGCTATGTAGTCGTTGTAGGAGCACGTGGGGCCCGCCAAGATGCCCATGAAGTTGCAGTTGTAGCTCAGGTACTCCAACAAGCTGGGCATACGGCTTGAGGGTAGGTGGACAGGGAGAAGATTACATAGTCAGGAAACAACTTTTAATAATGACATCATAAGTTGTTTCATCCACTGAGTTTGTTGCATTTGATAGAGTATAAAACAAACAGTCTGGCTTTGGTTTTAAACACCACTGTGGTTCATTTTATTAAATCATCCGGAAAAACGCAGGGCACACAGAGTGACCCTTTTTGGTTCTGCGCTTTCACTTGAAAGGTCTTCACTGGAGGCGAACTGTCTGAACATGAGCTGTGGTTGTTTCGACTGTTAATTCTCTCACCTCTCCAGCAGCGACTTCAGAGTGAACACAGGGAATACTGATACAGAGCCTTCAAAGTACACACTGGTCCAAATGATCACTGTGATTTTACTTCTTTTAACTCATAGCTGTATGTAACCTGGGTACATATATATTTGATAGTACGTATATGAAAAATAAACTTTGTTTCATTTCTTTTAGACCAAGGTTAAACACAAGTAAATTTATACTGACATTATCAAGAAAAAAATGTATCTAACCTCAATAAACAACTACGGTATATCTTCTAAATGTACAGTCAGTTATAAATTATGACTCAATTCAGATTAGGATTTAGGACTCCACATGGAATCAGTTTTACCAACACAATCATAATCATTGGTTGTTTCTAAAAAATAGAGCAGTTTCTAGAAATGTCTTCATTAGGCCTGTCACAATAACAAATTTTGTTGGGCGATTAATTGTCTCAGAAATTATTGCAATAAACAATAATATTGTTTGACATTTGACAATATTGTCAATTTTATGAAGAAATGCTGGTTAGTTTGTTTTGAGTGTAGTACTTCACCGGATGGCAGTTTAAGACTGTTTGAATTGAAGGATGGATAGTGAGGGAGCGAGCAGCCTGCCTGTTTACAAAAAAATGGGAGGGAGGCCCCTTGACATGACATGGGCTGTCTCTCGTTCCTATTTTTCAGTTTTCAAAATGGCAGATGCTCAGTGTGGGTTTGAGCTCTTTAGCATAGCATTTTTCACACAAAGCTTTCAATAAAATAAAAAAAATAAAAAAAACAGTAAACAAGTTATCAGCTTCTTTTTACAGCGAAAAACAACTTTTAACATGAAGGCACAGGTTTCAACCGTGAATTTTGGAGCTTCGACAAGACTGAGGTTTTATCCTGAGGTTGGCTTGTTCACTTAGCTCGTAGCTTAGCTTAGCTTCAATTCAAATTCAATTCAAAAATACTTTATTAATCCCAGAGGAATTTTAAATGCAACTCATCATCCTGGTTTCATTAAAGAGTTGTTATAGATGTTAATCATCCAAAAGCATGATTTTAGATGGTTAAAACTGATTTTAAAGAGACAAGAGACAGGAAGGAGTCAGTGAAGAGCACCGGAGTTGATCCTTTTGTCATCCATGGTCTTCGTAGAAAGAGAGAGACACGTAGATTGATTTATGTAGCGCTCATCTTCTTGTAGTTTACATTTTTCATTTTTTTTACAAGCCTAGTTGGGATTAGTTATTTAGTGCCCAAACACTCATGATTGTTTCTTATTTGTTTTGTATTGAAGATTTAAACTGTAAATGTCCAATGCAGCATTGTATAGAGTAAGGGACTTGTTGAATAATACCGGTAATGCTTTGTATTTGCTGTATGAATTATAGTCCCGCATTTAACTTATTGTGTTAATGTTTGGGGTACAGCGTGTAAAACCATAACAAAGCCTATTTTTATTTTACAAAAAAGAGCTATAAGAATTATAACAAGAAAGCATCATTGTCATCCTTCTAGTATATTGTTTTGTCAATTGAAATTACTTAAGTTTTATGATTTGGTAGACTATAATATTATTTTACTCATGTATAAAGCTCATTACTTACTACCATCGAACATTCAAGCATATTTTGTTAAAAGGAAAAGTTGTTATAATCTAAAGGGAATAGATATTTTTGTAAAACCAAAGTATAGAACCAGTTTAAAGGGTCGGTCTACTACAACACAGGGAATAGGTCTATGGAATAGTTTGGAAAATGATGTAAAAGAAGTGAAGTCAATGTTTATGTTTAAGAAAAAGATTTAAAGTATTTTGTTGAAAAGATACATATAAGTTAATTAATATCAAATGAACTCTAAACTGTACATTTTGATGAGTTATGTATGTTGTTGTGTTATGTATAGATGATTATTGTTTGAATTAATAGTTTGAATTGATTTTGTTTAAGAAGGAGCAGATATGATAAGAATTTTTCTTCTGCTTCCTTTCATTTTATGTTGTTTTAAAAAAAATTGAAATTGTCTTTGTGTTTTATAATTGAAATGAATAAATTGAATAAATAAAAATAAAATAAATATCAAACCTGGTAGAAGAAGTAGAAGTAAAACAGTAGAAGATGGTTTTGCAGGATTCAATAAACTACGTTTTGTAGCATCTGCAGCACAAATGCAAGCAGGGAATTTGCAGTTGCGAATGATGCGTTGTAGGTTGTAGGTTGTAGGTTGTAGGTAAGAGCTTTTAGGTTTCTATATGAAACCAAATGTGGCGTTTCAAAAAGTCAAACTGCACAGACCAGAGCAGACAGTGATGACCACATGCAGAAATGTGTGAAAGTTTGTGTGTTAAATTAATTGCATGCCTGATGTAGGCACTTTTTTTTTTTTTGCAGTTCAAAACACTTTAAAGCATACTGGCCTTGTACCAAGTAAATGTAACAAAATAATAATGGTGCTGCTTTTGCTGCAAACTTTTTTTATTTTTGTTAAATAAAAATAAAAAATAAAATTATGTAGCAATTTAGCCTTTCCATTTCTGGCAAAGAGGATTTAAGAGCATATATTTTAATAAAAAGCATAGTGCAGCATGATGAAGAATTACAGGCCTCCCTACGACATGATTCATCTAATAGCTGTCAGTGGTTTCCTAGATACAGAATGCTGAACAGTAAACGGATCAAGAAACGGGAAAGGAATGCGATAATCCAGTGCAGCAAGCAAAAATAATAATTTGCGAAAGTCTTCTTTTGCAGGCAGTGCCAACAGAATACGAATTTTAAATCTGATCAAGTGTCTATTTTAACTTGACTTAATGAACTCTTCAGTTGAAGCATTAAAACATACCGTACCTGAGTCACATACCTGATAGCTAGGTATTTCTGACTGGGAGTCAGCTGGGTTTCCCGCTTGGTTAAACCTGCACACACATACAGAAAGACACTCGTTATAATGCCCACATACACTGTGAGCACCATGCATTTTAGATCAAATTAATTCTAAACTCGAGGTCAGCGGGAATTGTATGAAAACGTATCCTGCGTCAGAGGTAGGTGGATTTTTAAGATAAAAACTCTATCGTATGTAAAAACCATGGGAATGTGTGAACGGTCCTGCAATGTAAACAAGAAAAAGAGAGCAAAGAGAGCAAAGGCAGGGTGATACAAGAGAGTGAGCATAATCTCAAATAATGTGCTCCAAACAGATTGTTCCACTGCTCAGCCTGCACGTTTGTAATGAAAACATGTGGCTATGCAGCAAAAAGCTGGATGAACAAGGTTATGTTTAATTAATTATAGCCAATTCTGAACTGATGATTTATTGCCAGAAAAGACAGACACTATGTAAGAATACACTTCTAGGAAATTAAATTTTATTAGCGTCCTTTGTAGCACTGATTAAAACTGCTGCATGCATGTAAAAAAATAACCAGCTATCAGATTTAAAATTTGACAGTGTCAAGGGAATGTGTGTTTTTACACTCACCATGTTCCATAATTGTACTTGATTAATGTGTGCCAGCTCTTTTTTGTTCCTATTAATGATAATAAAAGTTTCCATGATCCTTTCTCTAATTATTATCATTCTTGATGTTACTATCGGTAAGAAGGTAACAGAGAGGTCGTCTGTTATCACGCTGGAGACTTTTGAATGTTATGGTAGATAAACTGATTATTCCCCGTAAGAATCCTTGAGAAATGTTTACCTCAAGCAGCTCCCTTTGTGCAGCTGCTGAGTTCGGTTTTGCAGCAGTCTAGGACCGATGTGGTCACACCTTTTCATCATGTGAGCCCCTTTTAAAATGACCAAGTCAAATTAAGTGATCTACCTACGATAAGGCCCCGTTTACACGAGAACAGCCTCTGGAAATGTTAAATGATTTTTCAACATTTATTGTGGGTAATAAACAAAAAATGAGCTGGTTTACACAAAAACGCTGTAGTTTCCATGTCAGGGTTGCCAGATAAGAAATTATGAACCGTATGAACTATAGTACTATCCCTTTAAAATTATAGTATTTTGACGTAAACTGTCAATTGCCACTCTTTGCAAATGTCAATGATAGAACCTTCAGTTTATTTTATAGATATACTTTTTATACTTTTTTATACTACTATGCAAAAACAGGACAGTATTACACGTTTATTATTTCATTCTATGCTTATGTTCATTAAATGTTTAGTGTTTTAGTTTTAGTTTTAGTGTTGGTGTAAATTTTCATACTTTTATACTACTATGCAAAAACTCAGGACAGTGTTACATTTTTACTATTTTATGCTTATGTTTATTAAATGTTTCAGTGTTTTAGTGTTTAAATGGTTACTGTTGCACCGAGGGACTGAGAGAAACGCAATTTCAATCCTGTGTTTGTCCTGTACATATTGCAGTTCTGGCAATAAAGTTGACTTTGACTTTGATATGCGCTGAGTAAATATATTCTATGAGGTGTTGTCTTTGTTGAACATGTGCACAGAAAAGGAGGGGGTAAATAAGACATTTTAAATTCATCTTAATGAAAAAACCCTGAGCTGCATTCATCGTGCATGCAGCATCTGCATGACAGTTAGTCAAAACTGATGAATACACGAACGTCTCTTTGGACCCTGGATTTTAGTACCGTAGTTTTGCTCCTACATGCTGAAAAAGGGTGAGTAGCACAAAAACACCCTGCTCTCTGCTATTTATTATAACTGTTGTTAGTGCAGAAAACTTTGGACAGCAGCCGCCTGTAGTGCGCATGCACAACTTCACACGGAGCATTTCACACCTCCGTAGGGGGTTCCCCCGAAAATCTCCACTCAGACCTGGATTCAGAAACCTTCCGTTTCAGTGAGAATGAGGGCTGTTATGTTAATGAATGGCCGAACCGTAGCAGAAAGGCTGAAGTTTCACATCATGTAAACAGGACCTCAGACTGGCTGCCTTGCAGCATGCCAATCAAGTGACAAATTGTATACAGTAGTGGGGATGGATGATAGGCTAACAGATATTTTTTTAATGCAATGTGATCTACCCATAATATCTTGGAGGTCGACTCGTAGATTGTGGTCGACCGTTGACTGCAATCGGCTGGACCACTGCAATCTGCTGGTCGACTGGGAGATTGCAATTGACGTCTTTGACACGCCTAGTCTAGGACAAGGCAAAGGGGAGGGGCAGACCCCCTGATGAGCTCTCTATAAAACTACAGTAACCTTTTCATTTCAGGAAGTCAGAATGTGTCAGAACCTCAAACAGGTGAAGGCATTGATAAGTTGTACTTGTAAATGCATCGATCTGTGATTGTTGGCCGTTCTCCAAAGCTTTGTAATAATTCTGATGACGCCTACACCTGGTCATTTAGGGAATCCCTTTTCCACAAGAACAGTTCAGTCGCAAACATTCAGAGAAGATTCACCTTCTGTTTCTTTGGATTCTTTCTTGTACTGTAATAAACTACCGTATTTTAAGCTCCGATGTCAACTCTTCATCTGACTCTTTGTTGCCGTTTAAGGTGCATGAGTTGCAGCAGTAAACTAAAATGCAGAGATAATCTCAATTCAGGTCAACTAGTGGAGGACAAAAAGGACTTTAGCTGCACAGCCCTAAAGGTCAGAGGATCTGCAGTACTTCAGAATCACAGGACTGACTTGTTCATTTAACTCTAATTTACCTGTTTCAATAAGGGTTACAAATCATACATTCATTCAACCTTTATTTAGACAGGTTAATCCCATTGAGCCTCGAGGACTCATTTACAAGAGAGACCTGATTTTAACAAATCGTAGATAACACCAAGAAGTTGTTTTGGGTTCAAAAATCATACATGAAACTGTTCCAAAACAATGCAGGAGAACAGAAAATGGCACACTTACTCCTCAATCCATGACATAACTGTGTATATATGGACCCTCTGCAGTTCGCCTACAGAGCTAACAGGTCTGTAGATGACGCCATAAACCTGGCCCTCCACTTCATCCTGCAGCATCTGGACTCCCCAGGAACCTATGCTAGGATCCTGTTTGTGGACTTCAGCTCTGCATTCAACACCATCCTTCCTGCTTTGCTCCAAGACAAGCTCTCTCTGCTCCGTGTACCTGACTCCACCTGCAGGTGGATCACTGACTTCCTGACAGACCGGAGTCAGCGCGTGCGGCTGGGGAAAGCTGTCTCGGACACTCAGACCATAAGCACAGGTTCACCACAAGGCTGTGTTCTTTCCCCTCTGCTCTTCTCCCTGTACACCAACTGCTGCACCTCCAGCCATGACTCCGTAAAACTTATTAAGTTTGCGGACGACACCACCCTCATCGGGCTCATCTCGGATGATGATGAGTCTGCGTACAGGAGAGAGGTGGGCCGGCTGGTGACCTGGTGCAGCAACAACAACCTGGAGCTCAACGCCCAGAAGACAGTGGAGATGATTGTGGACTTCAGGAAAGACAGAGCCCCTCTGCCCCCCATCACCTTTAACAACACCCCCATCATCATTGGGGACTGCTACCGGTTCCTCGGCACCACCATCACCCAGGACCTCAAGTGGGAGCCAACCATCAGCTCCCTCATCAAAAAGGCTCAGCAGAGGATGTACTTCCTGCGACAGCTGAGGAAGGCCAAGCTGCCGGCCAAGCTGATGGTGCAGTTCTACACGGCCATCATCGAGTCCATCCTCAGCGCGTCCATCACAGTGTGGTACGCCGGGGCCACTGTCAGGGACAGACACAGACTGCAGCGCATTGTGCGCTCTGCTGAGAAGGTAATCGGCTGTAGTCTCCCATCTCTCCATGACCTGTACGTCTCCAGGACTGTGAGGCGAGCAGGTCGGATCACAGCTGACCCTTCTCACCCTGCATACGGTCTGTTCGAACCACTCCCCTCAGGCAGGAGGCTTCGGTCAATTGGGACCAGAACCTCCCGCCATAAAAACAGTTTCTTCCCCTCTGCTGTCAGACTTTTGAACACTCATAACCATGTTACCCCATAACTTGCCTTGGTCGCTGTATTTTGTATTTTGATTGGGAATCACTGTATCACTGTATTTTGATTGCACCACTCTAATTGCGCTGTTTCTTAGTAGGTTTTGTTCACTGAATATTGTATTGATGTTTTATGGTTTATGGTTTTTTTTTATGTTTTATGTTTCTATATTTTATGCACAGTTATGCCGAAGCAAATTCCTAGTCTGTGAATCCTGTTCATTGACAATGGCAATAATAAACTGAATCTGAATATGCTCTCTTTATGCTCCACTAAGCCATAAACTGAACTGACTGTCTCAGAAACAATGTGATCTGTTTGAGCTCCTAGGAGAACTGAACAGGCATTTTCACTTCAGTCACATCTGGCACTTCAGGCTTGTTGTTTTTCTTCTTCTCAAAAGATGCGCGCACACACACACCTACTGAAAACACACTTGTCTTACCGTCATGTATTTCAAATGCCATGCTGGTAATCTTCTGTGTTATGACCATCATGGGCCTGCCAAGCAGAGACAGAAGAAATGCATAACTTTTTGAACTCTCATGATGTCAATAATTAAAGAAACAAGACAAAAAATCTTTAAGAAACTGTAAATTAACAATTTATTCTGTTTTTGATTGAAATCTTTATGTACCGTACATGGTTAGTTGTTGACTTTTAGGAATTATTCAACAATTTATCCAATTAAACTCCCCATTGTAGGTTAATGTAGTTTTGCTTGTGATGGCATCACTTCGCTAATGGCCTTAAATGCTAATTTATTCAGTAATAAACAGTAACACCCATATGCTGCTGTCTCTTCACAATGGGAGGAAGCTTCCTACCAGATAAGCTCCAGAAATTAAAAAAAGCCTTATTTTAATACCGTTTTTCTTTTCTGAAAACGCTAATCTGCATTAATCTGCCGTCCTCTTTTTGATACGATGACGTCATTCTCTGTTAAAGCAAGATATGTATAATATACAGTGTGATATTGTTACTTAATAGTTGAATACATAAAAAGTTGAAGCATCAAATTAAGATAAAGAGTAAAAATAAAATAAAATGCATGGGCTGAATTGATAAAATACAGACGTCTGCAATTGTGGCTTTAGGCTGACATTCAGAACAGCATGTGAACATGACATTTTTAAGCAAAACAGATGGACATGGAGAAAAAAAAAGTGTGTTTGACGTCACAGAAGCTGTATGGGTTTGCATTAGGTCGCGTAGCAACAAGCCACCCCCACTCCACAGGAAACACAGGCTGTCTGCTCGAGTTAGACAGTCTGAAGGATTGAAACCCAATCAAAATAAACTCTCGTCTCCATTAACGTCTCTCTGAACAGAGCCATACTTGCTTGTTTCTGTGTAGCTCTGAGCTCTCCAGTCTTATATCCTCCCTCGCTACTCGTAATGTAAATGCAGCTCTTTCTGCATAATTTATGATTCAAATGGGATTCAAACATTTTTGGAAAACCTATTTGTGATATTAGATGAGTTTACCCTGTAAAGTCTGCAGAGTACAGGCCGTAGTCGAAAACGTAGACTCTTGTGATTTGACACAATATCAGATAACCAAGTGTCACGACGAAACAGTACCTGCACAGAGAAGAGAAAAAGGGAAAATAATGTGCGTCTGCTGTGAAATTAAACGCATGGCATCACTTAAAGAAATAAACATCTGCTGCCTTCATGCCTGAGCTTAAAACTAGCTATAGGATAAGAAGGGAAACCGTTATGAACAACCCAACCACAACAATTTGTAGCTCACTACTTGTAAAATTTATTAAGTGATTATAGCTGGTGTTTTTCTTTTTAATCAGTAAGCTGTTGTGACCAAATTTGAATTCGATTGGCTCCAAATGATAATTAGTAGAAAGGGTATATCCAATGGTACTTGCTTAAGTTTCAATAAATCCCATTGAGGGGTTAGGTCAGTGAATAGTTTGCTTACAGGGTTGGCTCTGAAGAGTTCATGCCAAAATGTTAAAAGGTGAATGTTAATGAATATATTTTAAAGATCTTTCACAATCTGTTAAGAGCTCATACGTGTTGGGAACAAGTCTCTACTACTACGTAAAATATTTGGTCAATATCTACAAAACTGACAAAGTCATAGCCATTTTGGTGGATTTGAAGGCAAGTTGATCAGTAGTTGCAGACATTACTTTCTGTTAGTTTCATGAACATGTGTCCAGCGCTTCATGAGATACTTTGGTAACAGACACAGACAAAAACATTACTGTCCACCTTCCCCTTTTGGAGGCGGAAACAAAAACAAAAAAAAAGCACGATCAGCACAAAAACGAAGACATTGTTCAGTGAAAATGGACCTTTCATCAGAAAGGTAAGAGGACGAGCAGTGCTCAAGTACAAAGCTGCTGCTGAGATAACCCAAGTCAAAAAGATAGAGAGCACGTCTCTTGCTGCCAACAATAATTCAACTGTGCTGTTCTGGGATACAATGGAGCTCTTGATTCTAAAAGTTGACTAAACCAGTCAAACATTAAATGTGACACAATGTTCATCTAAACTCAGAATACTCACAAATAACCATGACATCCACGCAGAAACAAACAAGAGATCATCATTCTGCTGTGCTATGTGCTTTGAGGTTTCTACGACTGCACTCCGCTCACACTAGGAAACATTTCTGAGGACGTGACTGTTGACTAAACATTTCTCAGCATCCTGCCCAAATGTGAGACTACGCAACTCTTTGCAGCAATCCTATTTTCAGATCAACCGTTCACCAACAGAAAACATTTATGGGTCAGTACAGAGTTTCTATAGAAGAAACTACAAGGAGTTTTCTGACCTTTCTGGTCATCACCTTTAGCTGCTTCAAATTCCTCAGACTTCACTTTGATCGTTTTCCGTCTTGTTTTTGAGTAGCTGCTTAACGTGTTCTGACACATTTGTGATGTGAATTTACAAAACCAGAAACACACCTTTTTATAGATTAAAAAAAAGGTCCAATTGCATTTAAATAGTGCATACACTACACAACTGTTAGGGAAACTATTTCCCACAACATAATTCATAATGTTGAATACAATTTTATCAAATTTCTGTCTG
Organism: Garcialebias charrua; assembly: GCA_038048925.1. Taxonomy (NCBI): domain Eukaryota; kingdom Metazoa; phylum Chordata; class Actinopteri; order Cyprinodontiformes; family Rivulidae; genus Garcialebias; species Garcialebias charrua. The sequence goes on along the minus strand of JBBPBX010009403.1, from coordinate 38,132 downwards.
GTCTTACACATAACTGCAAAAACTAATATTAATATATTGTGTGTAAATAATATACTGTATTTTGTTTGTTAGAAATAATTAAAATCTTCATTTGGTAGTCCCCGTGGGACTACGTTGACTGGAAATGTCTCTTCAGTAGGAAACACAAAAAGACAGTAATAAAGCCAATTAAAAAAGTATATTGTTTTACTTTCTCATTCTGACTTAAATACAAATAATGGTACTTAATCCACAAATAAAATGGATTTGAAACAGAAAATAAAGTGCAACATTATATGTTCACTCTGCTGGTTTTATTGCTCACTTCCAATTTTTGTCTCGGATTTAATTTTTTTGTCTGGTCGTTCATATTATTATTGAAATGCGACCTCCTTCAGACTCCAGTGAAAACCGTTTCAAGTTCTGAGGTGACCCGCATACGCTGCATGCTGTTAAATGAAGAAAATATGGATGCTACACATGTTAGCATGTGTGATTCTGAAGTTGTTGTGCAATCAGAACTGATTTATTATCAGACATGATTGTGTGGTCCAGTGTTTACATTTAATCTTGCCTCCGACGAACCCTCCGACATTGTTTATGTTTATGTTTGTTTATGTTTATTAAATTTGTTCATTCTTTTTTACAAAAGAAACAATACAAGACAATCCCATAAATGATAATGTACAAAATATAAAAAAATTAAAGGTAGCAGAAAGAAGAATAAATCTTATTATATCTGCCCCTTTTTTCGAACAATCAGATTAAACAATAATAATCTTCAACCAACAGTACAAAATGACTAACTCTTTCTAATTTTCTAACTAATACAATACACATTACGCTATTTCATATATTTGTATTTCCATAGCGGGAGCAACATACTGAAGGTAAAAAAACAAACTACCGTATTTTTCAGACTACAGATCGCACCCGAGTATAGGTCGCATTGTCCAATTATTGCCAAAGAATTGGAAAAATCCATATATAGGTCACACCTGAATATAGGTCACACCTACGTCAAAATGTGGACAATGTTTAGCTCTGCTGCAAATGTCTCTTCCACAGGAGCGCACAGCAAGGCTTTTAAGAAGATTAACACTTAAAAACAATTAATTGTTTGATAAAAAATTATAGCAAATATGTGTCTGAGCTGAACTTTTCTTTAATAAATGAATAATTTTAGCAGGATAAACACCTAAAAAAAATATTTGTTAGCTGACATTATTGTAAGAGTGTGTCTCAGTTTAATTTTTGTTAATAAATTATTACAAATCAGCTTATTTTATAAAAAGCCATATATAGGTTGCACCTGACTAAAGGTTGCAGGCCATGAAAAAATGATAAAAAGCCGCGACCTATGGTCCGGAAAATACGGTAGTATCAATCCCAGCACCTTGATACAGTACAACACCAACGTTAGTATCATAGGTTGCCTCAGATTATCAGTAATCCAGAACTTGGCAAAAATAAAAGAACAAGACGAAGCGACTTGTGTTCTGTAGCCGAAGACGTGCAGAGTTCCAAGATTTAAACTGCACAACGTTGGCATCATTAATACTTGGATCACTTACCACTACTTCACAGACGTAAACGTATAAGTCGGATGAAATGCAGTATGACTGTTACAGGGTATATGCAGGAATAATGAAGTTAATTTCAATACCTTTTCAAGACTTTTTCAAGACCTTCCAAAAAAATTTCAAGACCCTATCGTCACTTTGTTTTATTAAGCAACAAATCTTTGATTTACAAAACTGCTGTTGTTTTCAATTAAATCAGTGAATCTCAAACATACAACAGAACCGAGATACTTGTACAGTGGAAAGAAAAAAGTTCAAAAGAAAAACTGAACCACGACTAAGAAAATATAGCTTAGGTTACAACAAGACTCGTAGCTGTTTTAAAGTAACTTGGTTGAACAATGGAGAATAAGAAATAAACAGTAATTATTACATGTGCCTCAGTGCAGTTGCTTTGCATTCCAGCAACTCTTCAGTTTGCATCAGCTCACTGAGTTTTTCTTTACGTCTCCTTCTCAAGACATTGGACTTGGTGATCAGTTGGGCCATTAAAGGTGCTATGTGTAACTTTCTGTAGAGCACAGAACTTAGAAATATTTTCAACAGGCAAAGCATTCTGATCCCTCCCCCTCAGAGCCATATATGGCTCTGCTCCTCCTTGCTCTGCTGAAATTCAAATTCAAGCTCTGTTTTTATTGGCTGATTCAAATTCAAGCTCGGTTTTTATTGGCTGGTTACAAACTCTGTTTTTATTGGCTGGTTAACAGCGGGTCACTCTGTGTTTTTAGTGTTTTTATAAATGCTGATAGAGAAGCAAGGGGACTGTAGTTTTTTTCAGAGATTACTTTGTCTAACACCAGTCTGTCAGTAGATAGTGACAGAGTGAAGAAATATGTTAAAAATATATTGTTAGAAAAGATACAGACTGCACTACAAAGTTACATAGTGCAGCTTTAAAGAACCTGACTTTCCCTCTGCCTGCTCTGCCAACTGATCTGCATCTTTTTGCAGAGAATCGCACACCTCTCGTAGAACTTTTCTCTTTTTTTTCAGCTCGTCTAACTCAGCTTCAGCTGCTTTCCTCTTAAGGCTCTGTGTGGAAGTTTCTTTCTTCTGTTGTTGCTCTGCCAGGTAAATCCTGTACTTTGTCCTTGCATTGGCAACAGAAGCCAGCAGCTCCTTGGTCAGAGGTACCTGTAGAACACCCCCACATACACTGACCTTGTCGCAGATCAACCTCAGAGCCTCCATCGTCTCTTCGTGTATGTTGCAGGTTTCGACCTGCTTGTTAATGGAGAATTCACGCTCCACTGTGGCCTGTCCATGGGAGAGTAGTAGGAGGAGCTGACAGAACCTTGAGAGCTCAGGGTGAGACTTGCCGATTGCTGAGTGCAGGAACACATCAAGCCGCTGCTGCAGTGGTTGAAAGGAGAGGAAACGTTCATCTCTAGCCTGAACAGAGAGAAAGCTCTCAAACTGTTGGATGATCACGTCACCTGCGACAGGGGAAATTAAACAAGTAATTACTGATGTGTTAAATTTCATACTATTCATTTAGTTCGTCATTCACAGGGGTAGACACCTGGTCGTCTGCAAAACATTTTGGTTGTCCTTTACAAAAATTGGCAAACGATTTTAAGAAAAATATAATTTAATAAGTATATTGTTCTGTAGGCAAAGTTTACTACAAATGTAATCCTAACATAGTCCATACTGATGGAGACAAGCTGTCTCATATTCAGTTTGGCAACACATTCCTGTGACAATGACAATATGTTTGCTCACTGACAACAGTATGGATTTGATATTTATATTTTAGACACAGGTGTTCAAATCAAGTTATGTATGTTAATATCACACACACATACACACCTACACACACACACACACACAATTCTTCATTGATTTAAAGGAATATTCTATTTTAGTACTTTTCATATATAAAAATGTACTGTAATATGCTTTATTTAATATCAACATACACAAAGAAAAGATGAAATAGTAGTAAATAAAAATATTCACTTACTTTGATGTGATGCAACAAGTCCTCAGCTGTCCCATGTCCAAGGAATTGAGAGCCCAGATACCTGGATTGAACGCAGTCTTCATTCCAAAACCGAATGTGCACATCGAGCTGTTTCTTTTTAGTTGACTGGTTCAGAGACTCGTCAAACATCAACACAAATGGGCCAGCTTTGTTAATACTGTCAACGAGCTCCTGCTTAAAAAAAGGTCCAAGCCCGAATCGCAAGATGTAACCAGTTTTGTCCTTGCCACACATGAATGTTCTGGCTATATCCGAATCTGGAAACATTGATTTAAAAATGTCCGATATGCCTTCGTTGGAATTTAAAGAATGGTGATTCACCGCTGTGTTGAGACACCAGATTACCTCTGCACGCAGTGTCGGTGTGCGGGCCATGGTCGCCATGATGTCGGCAGACGGAGAGGCAGAAGACGGTGTCAAGGGAGCGTTGGTTGGTTCAGGCACACGGTTAGCTGGAGGTGCTGTCGCTGGTGGAGCACAGAAACTGCTAATGGACATCTGCGTTTTGCGGCTAGCTGCACTTTTGTGGCTAGCTCCAGTCATATGAGACTTCAACGCGTTTATGCCCATCGAGGCTACGCTCATCTTTTTTCTACAAAATGTACAAAAAGCCTCACGGTTATTCTCGGCGACAGGCCTCAACCATTCACGAAAATCGGGCATCTCCAACCAGGAGTCCGAAAACTTGCATTTCCCCATTGTTCTCACGGTCTCGCGCCAACTACTCCAACACACAAAGCAGCCGCGCATGCGCACAAGATAGGCCCAGCCGAAGGCTGTTGTAACCTGACACCCTAAATTTGTGCGAAGCAGTTTCTGAATCCTCCGCGGCGAGGAAAACAAATATTAATCATACATACTTTTTGCTGTCAAATTAATTTAAAGCTAGAATAACAGCAAAAAAAAAATACCTCATCAAATCGCTTTCAAGACTTTTTAATACTTTTCAAGACCCTTAATTTTCCCAAAATTGATTTATCAACTTTTAATAACCTTCAAGACCCCGCGGACACCCTGTAAAAGCACAAGAGCACCTTTTTAAGTTTAAATTATGTATTCTTCCTTTTTGCTTGAAGTACTTTTTATTTATGTGTGCAATTGATGGTTAAAATAAAATATTTAAGTTTGTTCAAATTTAGTGTTGACATTTTTTAATCAATTTTGAATCATTTTTTCATTGATTTTGGAGATATCGCAATATTTATCGTGTATCGTGATATAGCCAAAAAATATTGCGATATAATATTTTCCTCATATCGCCCAGCCCTACCCCGTGCCACTGTCGGCACGGGGTCCCCCCACGCCGCGCCACTGTCGACCAGACACACACACACACACACACACACACACACACAGCACCGCTGCAGTGACAGGGGAGAAAAAAGCGAAACTGGCTTATTCAGTCGTTTCATGTCATTTTTTATTTAAACTGCCTGTTGACTGCGGGCGCACTGTCATCTGTGTTCTGAGTGTGGATCATCGTGCGTCTTGCAGTCAGTCTGCTCGGCTCAGATCCCGGGGCTGATGAACTGTGGTGGGTCAGGGGGGATCAAAGGCGAGTCAAACCGCGTTTGTGTGTTTTATGAATGCCTGTTGGAGGCTTGAACACGCATAAAAGCCAGACGACCTGTCTTATGAATGGACACTTCCTGCTCGCTGAGGCAGGAAACTATATCCTTATATGGTGTTTTGAGGGGTGGGAATTATGTAAATAACCTCTCGCGTGCACGAGCATGTGGATCGAACAGGTGGGATCCATCAACTTTAAGCAGCCCGTTTACACGCTTTTCCTGGCGATAGAAGACTTTGTTGGATCTGACGTGGCATGTTCGTACGAACGCTTCGTACGAACAAAAGTAGGAGAAATTTAGGATAAAAATACGAACATTTTCGTGCATGAGGGCCAATGTTAGAGTACAACTGTCTGTGTGTTAGAGCTGTTTTTTTTTTTTTTTCATTATTTAGCAAACCGTCTTGCATGCTGTTAGCTTAGCATCTCGCTAACGCGACAATGGCCTCCTCACGGTCCACCGGGACCGGCGGGGAGACCGTCCCAGTTGGAGAAGGAGGACGGGAGCCAAGTCGTGCGGGCGACGCGTCGGTCCCATGGGACGTGCCCCCGCGGCCGCGACGGATCCACGCCGTCCGACCTGAGCTCCCGCGAGCCTCGCTCCAGATGCTAACAACATGCTAACTTCCAACACGGTAAGACTCAAAGTGCTGGTTCTGGTCTGTGTTCAGCTTGGACTGTTTGTTGGCTGTGTGTTATTTTAGTTAAACCTTTTTTTAGCTGGTTAGATCTGATTGAGACAGTTTACACATCTTTTTTGGATTTAAAGCTGTGAAGCTCTGGCTGTGAAGCCGGTGTGCGCTCGCTCCTTGTAATAATTAAATAATTAATGATATCGGAGTAACTACTTTGTGACAAGTTGTCTGATTCGTCTGCCATGATTTCTTTCTCAAACTCATTTAACTCCGACCACTGCCATTTTGCTATTGTTCCTTGGTGAAGCTGTGGTAGCTCGTGTTTTTGTCCGTATAATTTGCTCTGCTCGTTCGCCATCTTGCCTTTTCTGCCTTCAGATGTGGTGCGAAAACCAGTTTGAGCAATACTGGGGGCGTGTCTGGGAACTATGTATTGGACCCTTTAGGTTGTTGCTGGAGGAGGCGTGAAGGCCCCTCCTTGTCTCTCGACACGCCCATTTTGAGGGAGAATTTGAATCTGCTTCGGGGGAGGAGTAACAGTTTCACAGGGGGTTCAGTTATTTTTTTTTCCATTTATAGATGGCCTCCCTTCTCACCTTATAGCCATCCTCTCACTCCAATATGTATTTTTATTTTTTTTTTAAATAGAGAGAAAGAAAAGAGAAAGTAAGACAACAAAACAACAATTATCCACAAAAAGAGCACAATGCCAACACACCCAACCTCCGTCCGCAATCCTGCAAAGCACATGACAGAACACAGCAACGAAACATACATGCATAAAGACTAATAATATTCATGACCTTGCAGTAGATTTCTATAAATACACATACCCATACCTACAAATATATATACAGTATACATACATATACATTTATATTCATTCATATACCCATCTACATATCTGCATATATCTACATATACATCCCTGCATCCATTTGTGTGTGGTTGTGAGCATGCATAAGTGAATAAGGTTCCTCCAATAGAACATTTAGTAGCGACTGTGAAGCATCAGAGATCCGTCCCCCCAAAGCCCGAGGCAGACGAAGGGGCGATCAAAGCCCAAGACCCCAGGAAGGACCCCGAGCCCAGAGTCCCCAGGGCCACCCGAACAGGACGAGCCACTCGCCCACTCCCCAGATCCGACCAAGGGGAAGAACCGGACGAATCCCACCAGCGACCACATACAATGACCCCCCGGGGTCAAACGCGACAAATTCACAGGCCCCCGCCGGAGCCCGCTGCACCGACGTAGCCCCAGGGCCGGTCACCGAGGCCCGGGCACCGGGGACGCCCACCCCTCAGGCCCAGACCCGACAGGACCAGAGGACACGAGCCCCACCAGGCAGCCACCAGGCCGAGCCGACAAACGCCCAAGCGCCCAACCCCAGATAGTGAGGGCCCCAAGCACGCCCGCAGGCAAAGGAACACCCACCAGGGGGCCACGTGGCAGGAGCGCGACACTAAGTAGCCTCAGATGTATCAGAGAGGGGGCAGTCCAAGTCCTAGCCTGACACTTAAACATTCATACACAGACCAGGGTATATGCAGAAATTCCAGAGTTGAATTTAATACCTTTTAATACCTTTTTAATACCATCAAAATATTTTTTAATACCATCACGGCACCGAGCTGTAACCGTAGCGGCAACCTGTTGTACTTCAGTTTAGAGCAACTAATTGTAAAGTGATAGATTACTGTCATTTTCTTCCTAAACTTTGGTAGTAAATGTAGTTTTATAACAATTACTGGATACATCAATTTGCTTCTTGCCTCAATAAAAGCACTGACCTACTTGTTATTTAAATCTAACCCAAGAGAAAAAGTTTAATTGTTCCCACACATAACATATCTCTAATGGCAAACAAAAACTGTAAACTTGAAAACAGAACAGTTTAGTTAAAATAATTCAACACTGAACACATGCATAATTCAAAAAGAGAGGTAGAAAAATAATAACTACTGTATTTTTCATCCTGTAAGTTGCAGTTTTTTGCATAATTTACATGCCTTGCAACTTATAGGACGAAGTGACATATTTATAGATTTTTTTCCCCATATTTATAAACCATAACACTGAAATATGACCGTTTCATTCATTCTGACTGAAAAAAAAAAACAGTTCATATCTATTGTAGTAATAGTATGGCATGCTGTTGTATCATGTAATAGGAAAACGTGCCTATAATGACAAATTTAAAAAAGTTCAAGACAAAAACAACTGGACTTTATTTATTATACTATTTATTATACTATTATACTATACTTTATTGTTTTTTTATTGCATTTTTTAGAATTCACCATGTCCTGGATGACTGAGAATCTTCACTAGCTATTAATGACTCAATCGGCCTGCCATACTCTCCCCACCTCTCTGCTTGAACCTTCAATCCAGCAGCAAGCTGCACCACGGTGGCGAAATGCAGCTAATTTGACCATTAAAGTGCATTTATTAAGAAAATGACAGACAGAAAAACACCTCTGCTATAATTTCGAGCTAACAAATAATTGTTTAGGTAATTTTCTTGTTAAATGTCGGCGAAACGAGCCGCGCTCCTTTTTCCTGTTTGTCACCGCTGAGCGATCACGGAGCACACAGGCACTGAGGCAGCGACACTTTTTTTTTTTTAAATAAAGCCGATTTAACCATTAAAGTACTTTTATTAAGAAAACGTTAGACTGAGACACCCCTTTTGCTATAATTTCGAGCTAACAAACAATTGTTTAGGTACATTTCTTGTTAAATGTCGGAGGATAAAGCCGTGATCCTTTCCTGTTTCTTTTTACAGACATGATCAGCCTCGGCCAGCTGTAGGTGCGCGCGCACACTGACTGACGATATGACGTCTTTGTTTTAGCTAAGGTCCTACTTGGAACATAAAATTAGAAAAGATAAATAAATTCACAGACCTTTTTTTAGACGATAGAACAAGAAAAATATAGTTGTGTAGGTTTAAAAAAATTTAATACCTCGTCAGATGACGTTTATTACTTTTTAATACTTTTTAATGGCCTTAATTTGTGTTAATTTCATTTACTACCTTTTAATACCTTTTACAACCCCGCGGATACCCTGACAGACACACTCATTCAAACCCACCCTCATCCTCACTCACAGAAAGACAAACAATAACGACACGTTCCATTCATAATCCCGATGCACACTCTATACCCCCTAGGTCCAAGACATGTACCTGCCCCCTATATGGGGCAGCCCACATCCAAACCCAGGAGGTAGGCCCATTCATAGATATTAAAACACTAGATGCCCCATCGGAAGCTGAACGGCGTAACCACGTCGCCGCCATATTGGAGGAGGAGACGGGAGAAAACAAAATGCCTCGTAGTTGTGCGGCTTGGAATGTAACCGTTTAGATGTCAAATCAAATCAGAAGGAATTACCTTTCACAGGTAAGGCATAACACTTTCTCTAGATTGTATTTAAGCTATAGTCTGGACGATTTTCACAATTATAACATTGTTTTGGAACCGTAAACTAGTCAACGAAAATACTATGGTTATGGTTTCCTGCTCCTCAGATTTCATTGATACAGTTACTTAGATGGTACTTTAGTCTGCACACGGTATTAAACAACAATATATACACATATATTGATAATTACGAGAATAATCTCAAGATTCTATTAGAATAAAAGTCAAATTAAAACGATTAAGTCATAATAAATCAAGCTCTGTTTTGATCAGCTTGATCAAGCAGCAGCCAGTTTCTCTCTGTTGTACTGCTCGTACAGATAACATGTGAGCTAACTTATTTATGTTTAATTCTTGAAAAAATTATAACAGTTAACTTCAAAACAGTCCTCGTTTTAACACAAACGCAAAACTTATTTTTGTAGGAATTCTCATAATGGATGGCTGTACTAAAATGTAATTTTCCTTCGAGGATTATTATTAATAATAATAATAAAATTGTAATTTAACAACTGAGTTAATATATCCAGTCAAAATGGAACTGTTAAAGGTTTAAAATTGTAAGAAAGATTTTATGGTACTATTACCAACTGTATCCCTTATTCAGCAGATAAAATAACAAATAAATGAATTGGCTCAGTCAAGCATTTTGTTAGTTTGTTGTTGCTGTGTGTTTAGCTTTTGTTCTTCTTTATAGGTTTCCTAAAGATAGTGTTAGGAAGAGAAACTGGGAAGTTGCGCTGAGGAGGGAAGGCTTTTCAGCCAGTTCATCTTCAGCACTCTGCAGCAAGCATTTCAAACCAGAAGACTTTGACAGAACGGGTCAGACAGTGCGGCTCAAAGATGGAGCTGTTCCTTCTGTCTTTAGTTTCCCTGCTCACCTCCAAAAGGTATTTATGTTAAAATAGTTTGGAAGATAAATGAATGCTGTGCTATTGCACTTTTTCTGAATGTGAAGGAGTTTATTTGTTTTGTAATGTGACTAAAAATTATCTTTTACTTTAGCCTGTTTCTACCAGAACAACAGAGACATCAAAGAAGGCTCAAGAAGCTCTCTCTATTTTTCAGGCATTATTAAGGTATGTACAACAATTTTCAGTTTTTTTAATTTTGTTTCACCATTGTTACTTGTTGCTTTCACATTTTTAATGATGTTGATGATTCCTGAACAGCTTCAGCAACAGCAGTACATCTGCACTTATCGCTTTAGCCAAGATCACTTGGAACTTCTCGTCAATTCCATCAGGGCATCAGGTGGTCATTTCTTTCTTTTTTTCACTTTGGTTTGTTTGTATGCATGCATGTATGTCACATTGTTTACAGTGTTGTAATTACATCATTAGTTTTTCTTCTTTAGGATAAAATTAATTCTAACTCGGTGAAATCTGACTGTGTTGAGTCTGTTTATTCATGTTTTCTCAGGGGGCTGGAACAATAACCCTTCAGCTGGGCAGTTTGAAGCCATTTTTCGTCATCTGATGGTGCGGTGTGGGGTGTCTCCAAGTGGATCAGGAAATGTGGCAGTACAGGATGCAACTGTGTTTCTGCTCTCGAACTGTCATCTTCTCCCACAGCAGAAGTAACCGAAGAGCTACCATCGCCATTTGCAAATACTTGTGCAATTGTGCGTGACCACACTCATCTGTCGACACGCTTCGGTGGTCTTGTTGACAATGCAATTGTCTACATCTCGGGGTTTGTGGTCCGGAAAATCTTAAAGAAGCTTGTGTGTGACGTATGCCGTGGTAGCTTGGTATCTGATGCTGTACCTACATCTTTTGACCAGAGCTACCACTTACTTAAACTAAGAAACAAAGGGGGTCTAATGATACCATCTGCAGGGACTTTGAGGGTAGTCAGGTCAGCTGAACGTTTCATCCGCCAGTCTGTGTCCAGGCAAGCTGTCAGTTTGTCCTATATTGATCAGTTTGTACGGGCTGATGTTGGAGCTGAGGATGTGTTCTGTCTGGGTGAGCACATTCAGGAAACAGTGTGGAATAGACAATCATCACTATGTGTTGATGTCCCTTGTCGTTTCTGTGTTCCATAAATTAAGACTGCACCACATTGCCAAACTGAAAACACCACAATTACAGAGTGGCAACACAAGAAAAAAAAAACGTGCAAAACCATTCTTTTTAAAGGCTTTTAGTGCCTTACTAGGAAAAAATGTATATACCGGTAGTGTATATAATGTGTATGTGTGTTGTTGAAAATCTTTGTTGGCTCCAAATAGCCTAAAAACTAATAAAAAATGAGAGGCTATGTTAATTTTTTATATTCTTTGTGGTCCTGGGGGAGGGTGTGTGAATTCATTCATTATAATTCATATAATATAAAGTGTAACATAAATTACTTATTAAAGGGGCAGATTTTTCTCTTCTCTCAGCTGCTTTTCATTTCATTGTATTTGCATTTTATTTTTATTGTACATATAATCTTTTGACAATAGTAATTTCATTTCAAAACAAACAAATTCACATACAAAAAATACATATCAAATAAAATGAAAGGTAGCAGAAAGGAGAAAAAATCTTATACAGGTATCTGCCCCATTAAAAAAATATATTGACTATAATAATAATAGTTTCAAATAATAACAAAACAAAATCTTCCAGCTCCTAAACAGCAGCTCTTATAAATACAAATCATAGAATTTCATATTTCTTTTAATAATTTTTTATCATTATTACAAATTAATAGAGCCAGTGTTTTTACAATCACTATTCAGAGTATTCCATAATCGTATTCCTTGGACTGAAGTACATCTGTCCTTTAAATTTATTTGAATTTTAGGTTTTAAAAACATTAATCCCTTCAGATTGTAACTACGTTCCCTCTTAACAAAATGTGATTGGATGTTCAAAGGTAATATATTTTTATGAGCATTATACATAACCTGCAAAATATTATAATTAACTAAATCATAAGACTTCAATAATTTCAACTGATAACGTAATGTATTTTGATGGGTGACTGTAGTGTTTTCTAGTTATATATACTGTATACAGTAGTTATATATATAGTTACATATATACTTATCTGAATATATATATATATATATATATATATATATATATATATATATAATTACAGTATCTGAATATGTATACATAATGTGTGTGTGAATAAATTGCATCTTTTGTTGTGTCTTGCTAAACATACATTAAAGTAGTATTGTATTCCACCAAAATTATTTAAATATGCTAAACTATACATTTCTATACATGCAGTTTTATTTGCTGTATGCCTAAAATTTAAATATGTGACAACAGGATTACTATTCAGCGTGTTATGATTGATTAAATGCGCTGATACTTTATTGTGCCTGTCAAATATATAAGGCTGAGTGGAGCGGTCTCCACCCCCAAGATGGCCGCCTGAAATCTCGTCGGCTCCAATAGGCGAGAGCATTCCATGGGGTATCTAGTGATATCTATGGTCTGAGTCACGTGATTAGTGACATCTAAAGCTGTTAAAGGCAACACCTGGTCACCAAGAAACACCTGTCAGTCACATGTTCAATAGATTTGCACTTGAAAAATGGGTGAGTTCAAACAAAGTGTGGTATGTCTTGAGTTGTTTACCATGTCTAAGTGTAAATACCAGTACCGGTAAATACAAGCTGACATTCTGAACTCTGGTGTCACGCTCATATTTTGATCTTAAACCCAAATGTCTTCAGTGAACAACAAAAACAAAATAATCTGCCTTGTTGTTCCAATACTTTTGGAGAGGACTGTGGTGTATAGAGTTCTCACTCATGATGATGATGATATTAAATATCATATAATAAAAATAATTATGAAATACAGGTAACTATCCATCCATCCATCCATCCATCCATCCATTATCTTTACCCGTTTCTTCCTTTTTTGGGTCACGGGGGTCAATGGTGCTCATGTCCAGCTATCACTGTGCGAGAGGCGGAGGACACCTTGGACAAGTCTCTAGTCCACCACAGGGACACAGAGACAAATGAGACAAACAACCATTCACTCTCTCTCTGTACAAGAGGCCCCAGATGTGTAAAATTATTTTTTATAGTTGGCAGCCCTGATGGGAACAGCCTAAAATATTATGAGGCCTAAGGTTTTTACCTTCATAAAGTAAAAAAGAAACATTAAAATGTTCATATTTGTTTGTAGCCAAGTCTCACTTGTAAATGAGTCCTCGAGGCTCAATGGGATTAACCTGCCTAAATAAAGGTTGAATGAATATATTGAAAGGAAACAAACATTTTCTGTTGTCTCATTGCAACCCTGTCAATTAATTATTTAGTAAATTAAGCTACAAACTCAAAGAATAAACTTTTACAAACATTGACAATGATCCAAAGATACAAACCTGATCTGCAGAGTTGAACACAATCTTCTCCACCAGTTGTTGCTTTCATCTGGTCAGCTGAGCTGCTTGTTGGAAGATCTCCATCTTCAACTTGGTGCTGATGAAGCTGAGAGAACAGAGGTTTCTCTTCATCATCCTCACTCTTCAGATGAACTGCAGTGAAGGAGAACCTGATGTCATCTGTCTCCTTCACACTGAGCTGCTCTACATGACTGATCCTCAGTTCCTCCTCTTCCTCCTTTATGTTCAGGGTCTCTGGGTCCTTCTGGTCCACACCAGAACTCCATTCTTCAGGAGCTTCTTCTTTAATCAGCACCGTCTGAACATCTGCAGGGAACACTGAAACACATGAACAATAAGGACAGTTATAACTTTATATTCACACAAACATCACTGGTGTTATCACAGAGTTCACTGATCAGCTCAAAACAACATCTAATGCTGGACGTCAGAAAAATGTCCTGAAACTAAATCCATAGAGTTTACCTACATTGTATAAAAAGACATTTTAACCATTTTATCTCACAGTCTGACATTAAATCAAACTAAAGTTTTTCTGTTTTAGATCAGTTAGGATTTCCAAATTTAGTTTTATTTGCAACACACACAGAGACAAGATGTTCATTTTTGAAGACCTCTCATGTGGTGAGATAAAACTAAAATTGTTCTGTTTGGTCATCATGACCATCTTTACATTTGGAAGAAAAATTGGGAAGCTTGAAAGTCTGAGAACATCATCCCACCTGTGAAGCACGAGGATGGCAGTATCATGTTTTACAGCAAGACTGGTGCACTTCTCACATCACAAAATAGATGGCATCACAAGAAAAGACCATTATGAGGAAATATCCGTCAAGACATCAGCCAGAAAATTAAACCTAAGGAGCAAATAGGTCTTTTAAATGAACAATGACCCAAAGCATTTAGCAAAATTAGTAAAGTGGCTTAAAGACCGTGTAAAGTAAAATTAAATTTGTGTTTTGAGTTTGTCACACGGCATAAATATGTGTTATTAATCACCCATATAAATCTGACTGATTAAAAACATTGTTTACCTTATAAAATTAAGTCTCAAATATAAGGAAAAAACATGATTTTCCCAGGGTCTGGAACGGTGGGGGCGTGTCAGCGCGTGGGCGTGGTTTCAGCGCAGTTCTGCAGCTCAGAGCAAGTAGGAGGACCCTCTCGCTCAGAGCTGAACTGTGTGGAGGAGGAAGACAGGTTCATCAGTAAACCTGCTCTGTTTGCTCCTTTTTCCAAGAGTTACGCTGTTTTTAGTGCACAAACAACTCTGGTTTTATTTTAAAAGTTGAGGACACAACTATAATTCATAACTCCGCTGTTCTGTGTTTAGAAGATGAGCGGACTCGCGCGGCTGCACCCGGTCCGACCCGACACATCGCATGCGGGGGCTGTGTTGGTGATTAAAATAAAGAGTAATCACGTTGATAACTAAGTATGCAATGGACCTGTCGCATTTTCTTAGCAAAAAAGGAGCTTGTGAACTTGTAGGGCACAGGCTTAGCAATAAAAAAAAGAAAGAAAAGAAACAGGAAAGGCGGCGGCGGTGTCCGGAGGCTGAGGAGGGAGACGGTCAGTAGCAGGTGCCCTGACCATTAAAACATCCAGGGAAGATGCAGGAACGAGGCATAATTGATTAGCTAGCTAACAATGAACAAAAATATCTATGCTATTGCTATCTGATGCTATCTGCGATTCGCGAGTGAACGGCTCCACCCATGCGAAGAACAATTTATATGACTGGAGCAGCAGGGGGTGGGGGCTATACTAATGAGGACCGCGTGACGAAACGCGGTCACGTTTAAAACACGCCTAAAAAATCCTGAAATAGAAATATGTTTATACACAGTTTGCTCTATAACTCCAAAATTAATTGAGCTACAATTTTGAGACTTTTTACTCATTTACAAGATTACAATTATCACATTTATAATGTTTATTTAAGAAAATATTGAAATTCACTTTACACGGTCTTTAAGGACAACAAAACAATGGTCTGTAGTCTCCACCACAAAGCCCTTAATCTGACAGAAAATCTGTGGACAGAACTGTAAAAATGTGTGCGAGCAAGGCAGCCTACATAGCTGACAGTTCTCTTAGGACATATTGGATAAAAATACAACAAACTATTGTTAGAATCCCAACTGTTTGATCCAATCATAGTTAAGAGGCAATGTTACCAAATACAAAGAAAATGGTTACTTGTGATTTTGAAGTAATTAACTAATGATCTAAAACAATGTCTCATTTTTCTCATTTGAGCATTTAAAACTAGAAATAGTTTTGAGAATCCTAACTGACCTAGAACAGGAAAGGCTTATTCAGATGTAATATCACTGAAACAAAAATGGCAATGAGACTTTTTTTAAAGTGCATTCAAACATATTGTTTTAGTGTTTGTGGCATCCCCACTTAAATCAGCTCAAGGACTTTGAGATTTTTATTAATGAAAAGTGCGGTATAAATTGAATTTATTATTATTATTATTATTAAGGACTCTAAAGTAAATTGCACCTTGATAACGAGCTTTCTGGATCCACCAACAAGGTTCTGGCTGGATTTTAAACGAGAAAAGTGGCGAAAGTGCGACACTAGATCCACACGGTCCTCAAAGATGCTAAACCACTTAGCTACAAAAACTGCAGCTAACATCATCACCAGGGCTGCCAACTCTCACGCAATGACCGTGAGACACACGCATACGAGGGTTTTCACACGCTCTCACGCCGCATTCACATTCCTCACGCTGAAAACTGACCAACGTCAAAATCTCAACTCCGTTCCACTTCCGTATTGGGAAAATACAGTAGTCCGCTCCACGTTTTCACCACAACCCTTGTGAAGCACATCCACGTTGTTATCCAGTCCGTATTTTTGCTCCAACCTTCCATCTACCTGCAACAGTTTGCAGGAAGTTTCCACAGAACAGCAGAAAGTTACTGACGAAGCTGATGTAGCTCGGTGTTTGCGGTCTGACTCTTCCCAGGAGGAAAGGTGAGTGGATTAAATTACATTAATATCAAACATGTTAGAAAGAAAGGAAAAATTAGATGCACAGAGCAGAGAAACTAGGGAAATAAAGTGTGATAGCCAAACGTGCTAAATGAACCATATTACTGTACTATGGTTTATTTAGCACGTTTGGCTAGCCGGATGTCTGCCTAGCAACACCAAGAGCAGGTAAGATTGAATTGAAAATTAAGAATAAACACAAGTAGATAATGGTATCTTGTTAACTGAGTACATTTATTAAACCAGCATGATGATTAACCATTTAAATCCTTTAAAGGATTCTAAAATGTCCAGTAAAATAAGACCATCGGTGGGACAAAAGCAAAGCATTTTGTTTTATTTAACAAACGAACAAAATCAGAAAAGACAGAGAGAAACACAACCAACAGAACAACAACAAGCAGAAGAGCAACAGAAGAATACATGGAAGACCAGGAGACAGGACAGGCAGAAGAACAGCAACAAACAGTGTCCCCCAAGAGCAGCAACTCTCAGCAAATTATTCATGATTATTTTTGATAACTAATATTACAAGTGAGTATGGGGGAACCCAATATGGTGCTCACCTCCTGATGAGAAACCTGCTAAGTTTT
>JBBPBX010009403.1:8365-19953 GCA_038048925.1 Garcialebias charrua | reverse complement strand
CCTTGCTTCTCCAGGTGGTAAATAAGCATTTCTAAAAAGAAAAGGTGACACGCCATTTTCCAGCCAATAAAAACAGAGTTTGTAACCAGCCAATAAAAACAGAGCTTGAATTTGAATCAGCCAATAAAAACAGAGCTTGAATTTGAATTTCAGCAGACCATGGGAGAGCAGAGCCATATATGGCTCTGAGGGGGAGGGATCAGAATGCTTTGCCTGTTGAAAATTTTTCTAAGTTCTGCAGTTCTACAGAAACTGCAGACTGAACCTTTAATGACTCCGTATTGATGTAGGAGAAAGAAGTGAAGCAGAAAGGATTCTATGCAAGATAGTAGAGGAAGATTCTGGTTTGGAACTGTCAGATGAAGAAAAGGATGAGGATGAGTATCAGCCTGTGATAGGGGAAGAGAATGAAGAAGGAGAAAAAGAAGATTCAGGAGAATCTGATGAGGGGACAGACTCAGAACCCGAGAGAGTGCAGGAAAGTTGCCGTACTATGTGGGCCAGGACTAACTTGTACTTTTTCCCAATTTATTTGGGTATGCAGGTTCGGATGGCGTGCAAAGTTCCTGGCTCCAGGTGGGGAGGGGGCTACGGCTGTGGTTTTACCCAGGGACGGATCACCGAAGGCGGGCGGGGTTGGCATCGACGGTCCCTCCGGGTTCCGGAGGGGCGTCGGAGGAGCACGTGCCCAGGAGAGGAGCACCGGAGCTGGGCAAGTTTCTTCCAGGATCTCCGGTGCGCGCGGATCATCCTTACCCAGGCCTCAGTGTTCCCTCCTTGGGTGTAGGACCACCAACTCGCCCCGGTGCACGTGGATCAGCGGTAGCCAGGCCTAAGTGCCCCCTCCCAGGGTGTAGAACCACCGACTCGCCCCGGTGCAGGTGGATCATCTTTTCCCAGGCCTCAGTGCCCCCTCCCTGGCTGTAGGACCACCGACTCGCCCTGGTGCATGCGGTTCCTCTTTACCCAGGCCTCAGTGCCCCCTCCCTTGGTGTAGGACCACCGACTCGCCCCGGTACACGTGGATCAGCCGTAGCCAGGCCTAAGTGCCCCCTCCCTGGGTGTAGGACCACCAACTCACCCTGGTACACGTGGATCAGCCGTAGCCAGGCCTAAGTGCCCCCTCCCTGGGTGTAGAACAACCGACTCACCCCGGTGCACGTGGTTTCTCTTTACCTAGGCCTCAGTGCCCCCTCCCTGGGTGTAGGACCACCGACTCGCCCCGGTACATGTGGATCAGCCGTAGCCAGGCCTCAGTGCCCCCTCCCTGGGTGTAGGACCACCGACTCGCCCCGGTACATGTGGATCAGCTGTAGCCAGGCCTCAGTGCCCCCTCCCTGGGTGTAGGACCACCGACTCGCCCCGGTACATGTGGATCAGCTGTAGCCAGGCCTAGTGCCCCCTCCCTGGGTGTAGGACCACCGACTCGCCCCGGTACATGTGGATCAGCCGTAGCCAGGCCTCAGTGCCCCCTCCCTGGGTGTAGGACCACCGACTCGCCCCGGTACATGTGGATCAGCTGTAGCCAGGCCTATGTGCCCCCTCCCTGGGAGTAGGATCACCGAATTGCCCCGGTACACGTGGATCAGCCGTAGCCAGGCCTCAGTGCCCCCTCCCTGGGTGTAGGACCACCGACTCGCCCCGGTGCAGGTGGATAATCTTTACCCAGGCCTCAGTGCCCCCTCCCTGGGTGTAGGACCACCGACTCACCCGGTACGCGCGGTTCCTCTTTACTCAGGCCTCAGTGCCCCCTCCCTGGGTGAAGGCTCATGAAACTCCCGGGGTGTTCGTGGTTCCTCTTTACCCAGGCCTTAGTGCCTCCTCTCTGGGTGAAGGCTCAGGGAACCCCCGGGGTGCACAAAGTTCCTCTTTACACAGGCCTCAGTGCCCCCTCCCTGGGTATAGGACCACCGACTTCCCCCGGTGCGCGTGGTTCCTATTTTCCCAGGCCTCAGTGCCCCCTCCCTGCGTGAAGGCTCGGGAACCCCCGGGGTGTGCGCGGTTCCTCTTTACCCAGGCCTCAGTGCCCCCTCCCTTGGTGCAGGACCACCGACTCCCCCCCAGTGCACGTGGATCATCCTTACCCCGGCTGTGTGCTCCCTCGTGGAGCAAATACAGTAATCCACGTGCACCAA
Organism: Garcialebias charrua; assembly: GCA_038048925.1. Taxonomy (NCBI): domain Eukaryota; kingdom Metazoa; phylum Chordata; class Actinopteri; order Cyprinodontiformes; family Rivulidae; genus Garcialebias; species Garcialebias charrua. The sequence goes on along the minus strand of JBBPBX010009403.1, from coordinate 17,818 downwards.
GTAATTTTATACATAAACCGTCCTATTGTCCACTAGAATGGACATGCTGTGAAATTTAAACAAATAAAAATGTAAAAAATAAATAAATTGTAAGGTGTTTTTTTGGGCCTAAATAGATAGGAAATCACATATAAAAAGAAAATGGAAGACTTTTTTTTCTTCGGTTCTCAGGAGATATACAACTGAAATATATACAGCCCAATCCAGAAAACCCCTCGCCATAAGAATAAGAAAATAAAAAATGATTTAGCTTTAGATGAGTATATTAAAGTAAACAGTTATTGTGGTATTACCAGAGATTTAGTCATAAATACTGTATAAACCCCACCGCATACAGCTATAACAACAAAAAGCCAATTATTTCTTTACTTTTTCAAAAGTATTGACATCTAAACAACGTACAGTAATTTACAGACAGTTCATAAAACTTGACAGATATGCAAATGGAATGACAGATTGAGTGGCGATTCTCTAAATGGGAGACCACAGTCTGGATCCAGACCCAAATTATGCCCTAGCTAAACAAATATTGGTTATTAAACTTATAGATTTCTTTTTAATTTGCACACTTTTCATATTTACGGTCATTTGTATTAAGAGGTGCAGTTTTATTTCCTATCAGATTCACTCTGTGTCGCTGCCTAATTCGCTCTAGAAGGATTATTCAAATCTGCTGCGTGAAAAGTTCAATGAAAGCTATTTGAGCAATCTGACCCACTAAAGTCTGAACCAAGCATAGAAAATAAATAGTTTGAGAACATCCTGACGCATGCTCAATAATACAGGCAGAAAAATCCAAAAAAGTTAAGTCTGGTCCTCTGGACATTCAAAAACCAAAACAAAACAAAAAAATTGTAGAAATGTTTCGTCCACTACACTCCGAAAGACTTCCTCTGTCCGAGATGCTGTATTCAGCTCAGTCTTATAAATAGCACCCTCTCACAGTGGATCAACCAGTTTGCTGCTGACAGCCGAAACCAGCTGCTCACATGATCAAGGAGGACCATCAGCCTAACGATGGATCGTTAGCACCCTGATGGTTGTTTGCTATTCACAGAGGGCTGAGTGATACTAGCAATAACAGCATTGTAAGAGGGGGACAGTTGAACCCGGAGGCCTCCACCTCTGTTTAATGATGGACGGTTTCTTTTCACAAAGATGGCCTCCTTTACTCCTCTCTCAAACCATTGTTCCTCTCTATCAAGGATGTGAACATCTTCATCCCTGAAAGAGTGACCGCTGGCCTGGAGATGAGTGTAGACTGCAGAGTCCTGACCTGATGATGTTGATCTTCTGTGCTGGGCCATCCTTTTGGCCAGTGGCTGTTTAGTTTCCCCGATATAAGACTGATCACAGCCCTCCTGACACTGAACAACATACACAATATTACTCTGTTTGTGCCGGGGGACTGGATCTTTGGGATGAACCAGTCTTTGCCATAATGTATTAAAAGCCAATGGGACGTTGTGTTTAGAAAATTAACGTCTCAATGTCTCTGAAACTCCCGCAACATGCGGAATGACCACTGGTCTGGGTTCCTTCTTTTCACCTGATGGCTGGCTGGAGTCCTGTTTGGGTTTCTTCTCTGCTTTCAGGAAGGCCCAGTTAGGATATCCACATTTCTCTAGAGCCTGTCTTGTGTGTGATTTCTCCTTCTGTCTGGCTCCTGAGTTAGTGGGGACACTGTCTGCTCTGTGATACAGAGTCCTGATGACTCCTAACTTGTGCTCCAGAGGGTGATGGGAGTCAAACTGTAAATACTGGTCTGTGTGGGTGGGTTTGCGGTACACCTCAGTTTGCAAATGTCCTCTATCAGAAACTGAGACCTCACAGTCCAAGAAAGCCAACCTGCCATTTTTTACATCTTCTCGTGTGAACTTGATATATTTATCCACAGAGTTGATGTGATCAGTGAAATGTTGGACTTCCTGAGATTTAATTTTAACCCAGGTGTCAACCTATTTCACATATGGGGAGCAATATTATAGGCAGAAACATGGGTGTGCTATGGGGTATACAGTCTCTCCTATTGACGTCCTTTTCAGGGACACCACCAAGTCATTGGTTAAGGTATGTTGACGACACCTGGGTTAAAATTAAATCTCAAAAAGTCCAACATTTCACTGATCACACCAACTCTGTGGATAAATATATCAAGTTCACACGAGAAAAAGTAAAAGATGGCAGGCTGGCTTTCTTGGACTGTGAGGTCTCAGTTTCTGATGGAGGACATTTGCAAACTGAGGTCTACCGCAAACCCACCCACACAGACCAGTATTTACAGTTTGACTCCCATCACCCTCTGGAACACAAGTTAGGAGTCATCAGGACTCTGTACCACAGAGCAGACAGCGTCCCCACTAACTATCCTAATATATCCTAACTCTTCGGCTCGAGGGTGAGGTTCTGCCTCAAGTGGAGGAGTTCAAGTATGTCTGGGTTTTGTTCACAAGTGAAGGAAGAATGAAGTATGAGATTGACCGACGGATTGGTCAATTGCTCCCGGTAGGACTGGAAGGTGCCTTGCATGGAAGTCGCCACTACCGGTGTATGAATGTGTGTATGAATGGGTGGATGGTTGGTATTGTAAAGTGCTTTGGGGCTCCTCACAGGGGGCTGGAAAGCGCTATATAAATAAGCTCCATTTACCATTTACCATTGGTGCAGCATCTGCAGTATTGTGGAATCTGTGACGGTCCGTTGTGGTGAAAAGGGTGCTGAGCTGTAAGCCGAAGCTGTTTTTGTTGTTCATTCCTACCCTCACCTATGGTCACGAACTCTGGGTAGTGACCGAAAGAATGAAATCACAGATACGAGCGGTTGAAATTAATTTCCTCCAAAGGGTAGCTGGACTCTCCCTTAGAGGTAAGGTGAGATGTTCAGTCATCCAGGGTAAACTCGGGAGTAGAACCGCTGCTCCTCCACATCGAGAGGAGCCAGTTGAGGTGGTTCAGACATCTGGTAAGGATGCTCCCATGGCACCTCCCTAGTGAGGTGCTTTGGTCAGGTCCAACTGGGAGGAGACCCTGGGGAAGAACCAGGGCATGCTGGAGAGACTACGTCTCTCGGTTGGCCTGGGAACACCTTGGGGTCCTCCCAGAAGAACTGGAAGAGGTGGTTATGGAAAGAGATATCTGGGCCTCCCTGCTCAAGCTGCTGCCCCCGAGACCTGACTTCAGAACAAGTGGAAGCTGATGGATGGATGGATGGATGGATGGATTGATGGATGGATGGATGGATGGAAATACAAACTGGAATCCCTGAGAGTGTGTGAACAGGACAATAGGAAAGATGACATAAAGCACTTTGTGGACAGACAAAGGACCATCCATTTTCATGTTAAAACTATTTCATCATTCTATATTGTCATAATAAGGCATTTTATATTTTATTAGGCAATTAAAAGAATCAATCATACACATTTATGCAGTATGGCTGTAATCTGTGACCTAACTAATTTGTTTACTTACAGACTGAAATGAGGTCAATCTGAAAGATGCACATCAGCTGTCAGACACCACCAATCATCAGGCAGAATATGTAATAAATCTCTATATTTCACTCTGGTTTACCCTAAAATATTAATACAAACCATTCATTTATGTACATGTAGTTCATTTAAGTCAGGTATACATGGTTAGACTGAAACCTTACATTTTTTANCAGGAGGCCGTGCTGCGACAGAGTGAGTCCGAGCAGAGGAGGCTTCTGTCGGACACATGAGCTGGGAACGGCCGGTGGACCCTAGCGGCCGAAAGTGGTACTGCTCCATTTTTTTTCGTCAGAATGAATGGAAACTGTTAGCCAAAAATTGGTCTAAAAATATGGGAAAAAATCCCTAAATATGTTGCTTCGCCCCATAAGTCCCAGGACGTGAAAATTAGTTTAAAAAAAACCTGTGACTTATAGGCCGGAAAATACGGTAGTAAACTCTCAACAGGTGTGTGGCGAGAGCAGAAAACAAAACCAACAGTAATAAACCCAAAACAAACAAGAACAAACTGTTTCATAATAGTTTGATCAACTTAAAGTCTATTTGGTCGAGAATGGGGGTCAATAATTTTATTTACTGTTGATTTTCTACTAAATTAACAGTCTAGTTTTTGTGGTAGGTTTTTACCTCCACACAAACAAAATGAAACAAAAAAAACTACGTACTTGGTTGAGAAACCTTTATCGGAAAGAAAGTTTTCGTAGTTGGTCGCCAATTTTGCACACATCCTAGAAGGGATTCTAAAGAATGTTGTGGCTCTGACTTAGATTTGTGTCCTGAAAATACACAAACATCAAGATTGTATAGTGCATAAAACTTGTTTCTAAACCATTCTTTCTTTCCACAACAAGGGGTTTCCTTCATTGTGTTGAGACTCACTCATTTTCCAGGTAAGATCTTGTAGATCTATGTATGTTTTTACCGTTCTGTAGATGTTTTTGTAAATTGAAACTAGTTTCAAGTTCTCCACATAAGATGAATGGACCTTACCAAGCTCCGCCCAGAAACGCCCCCTAAGCTCCAAGATGGCTGCACGTCTCCCAAGCGCAGCTTTGGTGTCAATGGAAAACATGGCGTCGACTGACTGCAGGGTATTTTTGAGTCGAATAGTGTATCATTTCTGCCAGATTCCAACAAAATATCAGCCATGACAATGGACAGGGGAACCAACAAGTTCATGTTTTTTTTTTTTGGACGTTATCAAGTTGTTTGATCCACGCGATGCCTCCAAACAGCGTGCGCGTCACCGCTAATGCTACCGTCTGATGGGGAAAACATCAGCTCCTCACACGCTCAGGCTCAGCATTATTACAGCTGTGGACAGGATCACTGATGCCTATTGTCCTGCAAGGCTGGGTAAGTCAGGCATTCGTGGTTTTGAGGGTTACTTTTGAAATCAGCGATTTCTATTGTTGGCAAAAGTTTGTGTGCCTTGGTCGCAAAGCTAATGCTAACTGTAATCTCCATTCATTCCTTAAGTGGTTGGTTAGCCGTTGCTGCTTTAGCTGCTAAACACGCCGACAGCGACTTTTGTGAGGGCTAACGAGCTCAGCCGTCCGGTGTGTTAGTTAAAATCCAGCCTTCGTGTCACGATTTTGTGCAGTTTTAGGTGAAATCGACAGTAGAGCTCGTTGTGTTAGCTAGCTCATGTGGCGTTAGCAGAGCTGTTTCTTCCCAACTTCCAGGACGTTCAGTGAACTGTGGCTTTCTCTCATCGTGACCGCGTGTTGTTAACTAGCAGGTTTCAAAAGCAGGTCAACCCTTCTCTGCTGGTGAAAGAAATAATTGTTCAGTTTTGTGGTCGTGCACAAGCTTTGATCCAAGCAAGGCATTCAGTTTCACATATAGGGAAACGGTGAATTTTACTTCCACAAATACGGTCAGGGTACCTGACATCTCCTGTACAGATACCCCACTGACGGTGGAGGACAATTTTTCCAGCCCTGACGCAGAAAAAATCTGCACGTATGCTAGCTAGCAATGTAAGTAGCATGTGGTGCCGGTCTCACAAACGCTACCGTAGCGTTTGTTTTGTGAGACCGGCACGCACGTGGAAGCTGCGCTGTGACGTGTTATGGGTATTAGCCAATGAAACGCGGCCCTGTGGGCGGAGCTTGGTAAGGTCCATGCATGTATGGAGGATGGAACGTTTTACAGGTTAGCTTCGATCAGACAGCAAAGTTCTTTAATGACTTGTTCTACCAAAGTAAAGGCTGATTACCTGACAATTGTACAATCAAAACTCAATGGGTGGCTGTGGCTGAGTGTTTAGAGTAAGTGTACTTCAATGTGAGAGTTGGGGGTTCGATTCCACCAGCATTCACATGCCAAAGTGTCCCTGGGTAAGACAATGAACCCCTCATTGCCTCCAATGTGTGTCCCATTGGTGTATGAATGTAGTAGAGTGCTGTATGAATGAATAATGTTTTTAGTTTTCTAGATTTGCCTTATAATCTGTCTGTTTTGCTACTTTTGTCAGGCTCTGTCCCTGTCTGTGTTTCTTTATGTTTATTTGTGTTTTCCCCTCCTGTCATACTTTTGTTATTCTAAGCTTTGTGATTTCTCTTTTCTGTGTATCTCATTCAGTCTCTGTCATTTCCCACTCACTCCTTAGTCTGTCTCTCTGTGCTCAAGCCCTCAGCCTTAATCACTCACACCTGTCTCATCAGCCACCAGCCAAGCTGAACTCATTACCCACTCTCTTTCTGCCTTATAAAAAGCCTTCCTCTCCTCCACTGTTTGTCCGGTCATTGTTCTGTTCACACAGACAATTCAGTCCTCACCTCACCACTCTGATGACCTCACCTGTTTTCTGCTCCAGTTTTGCCAGAGTGAGTTTTTTTCTGCCCTGACAGCTTCTTGTTTTGTTGTTTAAAATAAATTATTATTACTTTACAACTCCTGCCTCGTTCACTCGCCTGCACGTGGGTCTAACACCAGAGGAATCTGACAGAATGACCGGACCAGACCCAGACCCAGCAGGTTCTGTGAACAACACCGGGCGCCGCTTAGAATGGGACCTACTCCACCAGGTAACCCGTAAATATATTGACACTGTGGCCACTTCCTATAATCTACAGGAGATGTTGGTGGCCAGTGATGACTTTATAAAGGTGTTTACCCAGTTGGAGATAGTAGGTGATGACCCATGGCTGTTTTGACTGTTTGCTGAAGCCTGGACCGAGAGAGAAAGGTCACACTCTCGTCTCCTGCAAACTATTGCCCTGCCCTTGGTGCCAGCCACTGTGGTCTTGCCCTCGGATCCGGAGCCATCTTGCTCAGTGGGTGTCAACCGTGTCCCACTTGCCGGCCCTGCTTCTCGCCGCCGCAGAAGGAGAGGTCGACGTGGGACACAAGCCCTCTATCCACCTGCTCCGGTTCTTCAGGTCTCGCCAGCTCACTCTGGCTCATCTGGTATCGCCGTCTGCAGACCTCGACGCTTCGGCTGCTGCAGACCTCGACGCTTCGGCTGCAGACCTCGACGCTTCGGCTGCTGCAGACCTCGACGCTTCGGCTGCTGCAGACCTCGACGCTTCGGCTGCTGCAGACCTCGACGCTTCGGCTGCTGCAGACCTCGACGCTTCGGCTGCTGCAGACCTCGACGCTTCGGCTGCTGCAGACCTCGACGCTTCGGCTGCTGCAGACCTCGACGCTTCGGCTGCTGCAGACCTCGACGCTTCGGCTGCTGCAGACCTCGACGCTTCGGCTGCTGCAGACCTCGACGCTTCGGCTGCTGCAGACCGAGGCAGGAGTTGTAAAATAATAATAATTTATTTTAAACAACAAAACAAGAAGCTGTCAGGGCAGCAAAAAACTCACTCTGGCAAAACTGGAGCAGAAAACAGGTGAGGACATCAGAGTGGTGAGGAGAGGACTGAATTGTCTGTGTGAACAGAACAATGACCGGACAAACAGTGGAGGAGAGGAAGGCTTTTTATAAGGCAGAAAGAGAGTGGGTAATGAGTTCAGCTTGGCTGGTGGCTGATGAGACAGGTGTGAATGATTAAGGCTGAGGGCTTGAGCACAGAGAGACAGACTGAGGAGTGAGTGGGAAATGACAGAGACTGAATGAGATACACAGAAAAGAGAAATCACAAAGCTTAGAATAACAAAAGTATGACAGGAGGGGAAAACACAAATAAACATAAAGAAACACAGACAGGGACAGAGCCTGACATAACCCCTCCTCAAGGGTGGCACCTGACACCCCCAAGACGGACCCCACAAGAACAAGGGAAGGCGGAGGGAGGCAACAGGCAGGACGGCGGGCCAACATCAGCCAGATCCGGAGGGCGCCCAAGAGGTCGTCCATCACCATCAGCCAGATCCGGGGGGCGCCCAGGAGGCCGTCCATCTTGTGGCGTCACGTCAGGCGGGCGACCGGGCAGCCGTCCATTGTGCTGCGCCATGTCAGGCGGGCAACCAGAGTAACGTCCAGCAACGGTAGGAACCAAAAACACATGGTCAGGAACGGAGTCGGCAGGAACCAAGACGATGGCGGCCGGCACACTGACATCGCCGGTTGGCAACCACACTTTGTCGGCCAGCACACTGACATCGCCGGCAGGCAACCACACTTCGTCGGCCGGTACACTTTCGTCGCTGTCGGCCGGTAAACACACTTCGTCGGCCGGTACACTTTCGTCGCCGCCGGCCGGTAAACACACTTTGTCGGCCGGTACACTTTCGTCGCCGGTACACACACTTCGTCGGCCGGTACACTGTCGTCGGCCGGTACATTGTCATCTGGCGCCGTCGAGGAGTAGTCGGGTGCCGAGACGGGCGATGAGACGTCGTTGGGCGCCGAGACGGGCGATGAGACGTCGTTGGGTGCCAAGACGGGCGATGAGACGTCGCTGGGCGCCGAGACGGGCGATGAGACGTTGCTGGGCGGCGAGATGTTGTTGGGCGCCGAGACGGGCGATGAGACGTCGCTGGGCGCTGAGACGGGCAATGAGACGTCGTTGGACGCTGAGACAGGCAATGAGACGTCGTTGGGCACCGAGACGGGTGGTGAGACGTCGTCGGGCGCCGAGACCACCGTCGAGACTGCAGGCGAGGAGACCACCGTCGAGACTGCAGGCAAGGAGACCACCGTCGAGACTGCAGCTGAGGAGTAGTCGTTGGGCGCCGAGACGGGCGATGAGACGTCGCTGGGCGCCGAGACGTCTGCTTCGTCGAGCGGCGAGACATTGTCTGCTTCGTCGAACGGCGAGACGTCGTCTGCTTCGTCGAGACGGGCGAGACGTCTGCGGCGCTGGGACCCTCGTCGTCGAGACCCTCGTCGTTGGAACCCTCTGAGACGTCGCCCTCTTCGTCGGGACCCTCTGAGACGTCGTTGGGGACCTCTTCGTCGGGACCCTCTGAGACGTCGTTGGGACCTCTTCGTCGGGACCCTCTGAGACGTCGTTGGGGACCTCTTCGTCGGGACCCTCTGAGACGTCGTTGGGGACCTCTTCGTCGGGACCCTCTGAGACGTCGTTGGGGACCTCTTCGTCGGGACCCTCTGAGACGTCGTTGGGGACCTCTTCGTCGGGACCCTCTGAGACGTCGTTGGGGACCTCTTCGTCGGGACCCTCTGAGACGTCGTTGGGGACCTCTTCGTCGGGACCCTCTGAGACGTCGTTGGGGACCTCTTCGTCGGGACCCTCTGAGACGTCGTTGTTGGGACCTCTTCGTCGGGACCCTCTGAGACGTCGTTGGGGACCTCTTCGTCGGGACCCTCTGAGACGTCGTTGGGGACCTCTTCGTCGGGACCCTCTGAGACGTCGTTGGGGACCTCTTCGTCGGGACCCTCTGAGACGTCGTTGGGGACCTCTTCGTCGGGACCCTCTGAGACGTCGTTGGGGACCTCTTCGTCGGGACCCTCTGAGACGTCGTTGGGGACCTCTTCGTCGGGACCCTCTGAGACGTCGTTGGGGACCTCTTCGTCGGGACCCTCTGAGACGTCGTTGGGGACC
>JBBPBX010009402.1:24552-60159 GCA_038048925.1 Garcialebias charrua | reverse complement strand
TAGTGGGGTGATTGCTGATTTAGCCAAGCAGATTGGGGATGCCATTACGACAAACCTGAGTGGCCTAAACCCACAAAACCAGTCTCAGGTTGCTGACAGCCAACCCAGCATCCCGGCCGATCAGTCACAAATGAAGGTTGTTGTTCAGTCTGACATCAGAGCACCACCATATTTTAAAGGTGATCACACTGATACTTTCCCCATCCAGGAATGGGAGGGTTTGATGAGATGTTATCTGTCAAGAATAAAATGTGTGAACCCTGTAGAAATGTGTGAAATCATCACATCCAGACTTACTGGGAAAGCCAGAGATGTGGTCCAGGTGTCACTCCGCTGCCAGCCTCAGTCATGTAGTGACAAGTTAGTTTCTACTGTTTTTGATATTCTGAAACGCAATTTTGGTGAGCTGATCTTCTCCAATTTGCCAATGAGAGACTTTTATAACATCCTGCCTGCTGATGGAGAGACAGCCATGGACTACTGGATCAGACTGAACAAGTCTATTGAAGCAGCTGATGAGTGTTTGCGTAGAAGGGGGAAGCAGGTGGAGGATCCAGGAGCTGAGGTTGTTACCATGTTCATCAACCACTGTCCTGATCCTGGTCTAGCTCTTTCCTTCCAGCTGAAACCTGTTGAGGAGTGGACTGCTGCTGAGGTCCAGGGTCGCCTTGATAACCATGTTGTGAGTCTTAGGAGACCGATGGTTAGTATGAACAAGGCTGTTGGTTCATCTACAGGCCCTGTGGTTCTCTCCTGTCTCCCTCAGCTTGGTGCTCAATCACCCACTGCTGCGTCGCCAGCCGATGCAACACCGTTTGCTGTCCATTTTACCCAGGCTGCTTTAGCGTGTGATCATTCTTTAGCTTCAGGTCCCTTGTATCAGCAGCCACAGCAGCATGTTGCTCCACAATCTACACCCTTTCAGACTGCAGGTCCATCCAAGCCAACTTTTTCCCCCAGTTCAGGAGTTGAACCACCTCATCAGATGGCAGAGATGTTTGATAAAGTTCTGTCTTTGTGTGCAGCTTCTCTTGCTACGAAACAACATGGTCAACATATGGGGAGTTACACACGTGGTTCTAAACATCCTCAACAAGCTCCATGCAGAGTTTGTTGCTCTGAGGAGCATACAACACACTCTCACTGCAGACTGTTCAGACTGTGTCTCAACTGCTTCAGCTCAGGACACATTAAAAGGAATTGTCCTCAGCCTACCCATCACGCACCACAGCCATCCTCCCAGTACCCTAATTTAAACTAGAGAGCCTGTGCGATGAGAGGGGCAGCATGGGCAGTATGGATAATACCCTCACAAATACACTAGATGCACACTCTGTTTATACCGAATGTTGTAACGCTTCACCTGAAGACAGCGAAGTGGTTTTCTTGGGGTCACAGAGAGTTCAGAGGGCTAGTGATTTGTTTTATGCCTCAGTTTCAGTGAGTGAACGATCTACACTGAGGGGTATGTTGGACTCTGGGAGTATGTCGTGCACATTGAGCGTGGAGGCAGAGAACAAGCTAAGAGCCGCGGGTGTTGATTTGATCCCTCTTGCAGTCCCAGAGAATGTGGTCCTCGTTGGGTGTGGTGGCCTTCTCACGCAGCCTCGATGCATCTATGAGTTGAACATTGAGATCTATGGTTTCAAATTTACAGTACCAACATTTTTGATACCTGGCCAACATGATGAATTCATCATTGGTAGCAATGTACTCCGGCCCCTTATTAAAAAAATGAAAACTGATCCGGGGTACTGGGAACTCATTACATCAAACACTGCAAACCCAGAGTGTGAAGAGTTTTTGCAGCTGCTGAGTTGTGTCTCTCGGTGGTCAAACTCTACTTTACCTGACAAGATTGGAACAGTCAGGCTCAGACAGGCTGTCACCCTCCTTCCTCATCGGGAGTATGTGGTCTGGGGAAAGCTTCCGTCCACTGCACCCCTGTCATTAGGGGGCACTGTGATCGTGGAGCCGTCATCTGCTCGTTCCACCCCAAAAAACATTTTGGTGGGTCGTGTAGTAACACCCATGTGGGGGGACCATTGGGTCCCTATGAAGGTTCTCAATCCCACAAACAAACCTCTGGTACTGCGCCGCAATGCTAAAATTGCTGATGTCTTCCCATGTGTTGCTGTGGAGGACTTTGCGTTCAGTCAGGGGAGACCTGAAGTGCACTGCAATCATTCTGCAGTTGCAACAAGCTCATCATATCACAGTGCTGACCCAGTGCAGATGCTGAGAGACTGTGGTCTACATGACATCGACATAGAGAGCTGTGAGGTATCAGGCGAGTCTAAAAGAAGACTGGCTGAACTTGTGGTTTCTTACCAGGATGTGTTCTCCAGGGGAAAACTGGATTGCGGTGAGGCTAGAGATTTTGTCCATCGCATTCATTTGACTGATGAGAAACCATTTCGTTTGCCTTATCGACGCATCCCACCAGCACATTACCAGCAGTTGAGGGAGGTCTTGTCTGAGATGGAGATGAAGGGCATCATAAGGAAGTCTATTAGTGAATATGCTTCCCCGCTTGTTATGGTGTGGAAAAAGTCTGGGGACATGAGGATATGCACTGACTTCCGCTGGCTTAATGCTAAGACCGTTAAGGATGCCCATCCATTACCCCATCAGTCTGACTGCCTTGCTGCTCTTGGTGGGAATGCTCTTTTCAGCACCATGGACTTGACCTCTGGATTCTACAACATCCCCCTCCATGAGTCCGACAAACATTATACAGCTTTTACCACGCCGCTTGGACTTTATGAGTACAATCGGCTCCCACAAGGTCTATGTAACAGCCCAGCTTCCTTCATGAGAATGATGCTTAACGTTTTTGGTGACTTGAACTTTTCCAGCCTCCTCTGTTATCTGGACGACCTGTTGGTGTTTGCACCTTCTGAGGAGGAATCGTTAAAGAGGCTGGAGGTTGTTTTCTGCCGTCTGAGAGCGAACAACTTGAAGCTGTCCCAGAAAAAGTGTCACTTTCTCAGGAGGTCTGTGAGGTTTTTGGGCCATGTTGTGGAGGCTGGTGGTGTTTCTGTTGATCAGGAGAAGGTAAAGGTCATCTCTAGTTTTGACAAAAAGGACCTCATGAAGGAGGATGGCTGTACTCCATGCCAGAAGAAGGTGAGGTCATTCTTGGGCATGGTGCTATTCTATCAGCACTTTATTCCAGCTTGTTCCCGCATTGCAAAGCCACTTTACGCGCTCACCGCAGGTCAGAAACGTAGAGTGAAGGGCAAAGGACACGGGAAAGCTGGAACTTTTCGTGTCCTGACTCCCCAGGACTGGACTCCAGCTTGTGAGAAAGCGTTTGGAGACCTTAAAGCTGCACTCCTTGATTGTGTGGTGCTAGCACATCCTGACTTTGAGAGGCCATTTATTCTCTCAACTGATGCTTCATTGGATGGGCTCGGTGCTGTTTTGTCACAGGTCCCGGCTGATGGAGAGATCGCTAGACCTGTTGCTTTTGCCAGCAAGTCTCTAAGCCGCAGTCAGGCCAACTATCCTGCACACAGGCTTGAGTTCCTGGCCTTAAAATGGGCTGTGTGTGATAAGTTCAGCCACTGGCTGAAGGGTCACAGGTTTACTGTGTGGACGGATAATAATCCCCTCACATATATCCTGACCAAGCCCAAACTGGATGCCTGTGAACAACGCTGGGTCTCTAAGCTTGCCCCGTACAACTTTGAGATCAGGTATGTTCCAGGGAGACAGAATGTGGTGGCAGATGCCTTGAGCAGAGCCCCTTTTGTGAAGCCCTTGGCTGATCGCCTTCTGTCAGAGCCTTGTCAGGAACTTTTGGAACAAATCTGTGAGCTTCCTGATCACGCTGTGCAAGATGTTTTCCGTTTGACCTGCCAGCTTCAATCAGTGGACAGCTCTTCTTCCGTTATAACTGACACATCCATGACTTGTGACGAGGTCTCCTCTCTTTTGTCATCTGTCTGCAGTGGGGATGCCGGTCAGACTCAGCATGCAGCATCTTTAGCTGACCATCTGGACATGATAATCCCACACACCACAGACCCATCAACAGCGCTTTGTCTATCTGACCTCGTCTCTCACCAGAGGAACGACCCTGTTGTTTCCAGAGTTGTCTTCTATGTTGAGCGGGGACGCCGTCCGTCAAGGCGGGAACGCTTTGGTGAAAACCAACTGGCTTTAAAAGTTCTGAAGCAATGGGACAAACTAACATTGCTGAATGGTGTCCTTTACCGTGTCATAAAAGACCCTGTGAAAAAAGGTAAACGATTCCAGTTTGTGGTCCCTGATGCTTTAAAGTCTGTGGTTTTGACTGGTGTCCATGATAATGCAGGTCATCAGGGCCAGCCACGAACATTCTCCTTGGCTCGCCATCGCTTCTTTTGGCATGACATGGAAAGGGATGTGCGGGATTTTGTGAGAAAATGTCCCAGATGTGTCCTCAGCAAAACCCCAGAGCCTGCTGTGAGAGCCCCTCTGGAGAACATCAGAACCAGTGCTCCGATGGAGCTGGTGTGCATTGATTTCTGGTCGGCTGAGGACAGCAACAACAAGTCTGTGGATGTTCTGGTGATCACAGATCACTTCACAAAATTAGCACATGCGTTCCCGTGTCATGACCAAACCGCTAAAAGAGTTGCGAAGAAGTTATGGGATGGGTTTTTCTGCGTTTATGGTTTCCCTCAGCGCATTCACTCTGATCAGGGTGCAAATTTTGAGAGTGAGCTGCTAGCTGAGCTTTTGGAGCTGAGTGGTGTCAGTAAATCGCGCACCTCACCCTACCACCCAATGGGTAACGGGACTGCAGAGAGATTCAATCGCACCCTGGGCAATATGTTAAGATCTCTTCCTCCACGTTCGAAGCACAAATGGCCTCAGATGATCCAGTCTCTGACTTTCGCTTACAACTGCACAGTTCATGAGACCACTGGCTTTGCGCCATTTTACCTGATGTTTGGGAGGATTCCCAGGCTGCCTGTTGACCTTGTTTTTCGGAACGTTCTTCACGATGATGCCATTTGCGACTACCACTCTTATGTCAAATCACTGGTTGAAGATCTGCGTTCTGCCATGTTAATGGCTGAAAAGAGCACCAGTGCAGAGCAGAAACATCAATGTGACCAGTACAACAAGAGAGCCAAGGGTCACCCTCTGTCAGTTGGAGATCAGGTTTTGGTGGCGAACAAGGGAGCCAGAGGAAAGCGGAAGCTTTCTGATAAATGGGAGCCTGTGATGTACACGGTGGTTGCATCCAAACCTGCTCTCCACATTTACCGAATTAGAGATCGGCATGGCAATGAGCGTGTGGTGCATCGCAACCTCCTTCTTGATGTGAACTTTTTACCTGTGGGAATGACCCTGGACAGCAATGTGAACCGCCATGCTGACAGTGTGGTTGGAGTTCCTCCGGTTTCTGACCTACACGAAACAGAATGTCTTAGCGAGGCCCCTAGTGCTGTTTTTGCTGAGCCTTCCCTACCAGACTCCCTATCCTGCAGTGATGGGGAGGATCGTACTGCATCATGGGTTCAGGATGTGTCCTCGGCTGCATCAGTTGTAAATAATGACCTGCCTCATGACTCAGAGAACTCCTCTATGGACACTGGAGTACTGGCGACTGCTGGTTCCTTACCTCATCTTCCTGACGATGTTAGTGTTGTTCATCCTCCAGACAGAGTGGGAGGGGATGTTGTTCACCGCCTAACTTCACGTTTTGGGAGGGTTATTAAACCAGTCTGTCGCTTGATAGAATCCATGGCTGTCATTGAGGCATTGTATAACAAGGATATGGTTCAACCTGTTATTGATGTGTGAGTTTTCAAATTTTTGTGTATGATTCCTACCTTTGACTAGGATCATTTACTTTATTTTTATTTATTTATTTATTTTTGGTTTGCATAAGCTTCAGTACCATTTGTGTTCATTCTGTATAAGGGGGGGTGTAAAAGGCACCTCTTGTTGTCCATGGAATACCATGAGAACGATCTCTGGTCTCCTGACCCTATTGTAGGGTAGCTGTTATGTTGAAGTATTACTTTGTTACAGAACACAAAATATTTGTACTGGTACTGTCTGACACTGTTTTTTTATTTTTGTGTAATTCTAGGGGGGTAAATGTAACCTGGTTGTATTTCTCTTGTGTTATAATTACACAAAAAGTATTTTTGTATTGTTGTATTATTGTATTATTACCTGACTGAAACACCACTGTCATTATTTTCGCCGTGTTACTTTAAGATCAGAAGCCCCTCCCTTTTATTTCTTCTTCTGTGATTTTGTCTTTAAATTGGTTGCACCTCTGAGACTCTGCCCTTTTGTCACGTTGTCTTGTGGGAGAGGTACGTGCTGTTTATTTGTCATGTAAATATATTCAGCTTATTTATAGATTCATTAAGTTAATTTTCATGCATTTTTGTTTTGTGTAGACTTGGAACAGGGCAGTCGGTAACACGGTGTTGTGTGTGTGTTATTTCACCAGGTACGTTTTATAAGAATGTTTATTCACCCTTTTGTCACGTTGTCTTGTGGGAGAGACTTGGAACAGGGCAGTCGGTAACACGGTGTTGTGTGTGTGTTATTTCACCAGAATAAACCGCTATCCTGACTAAAGATAAACCGTGTCACGGTCTGTTAAATTCATAAAACCAGCACAACGCAGGAAGGATCCGGTTACACTAACATATTTATAACATAACAGTAAACATCTGGAGCACAAAAGAAGCCCTGACTTATTTTTCTCTGCAGCTTTTAACTTTTATTTTAATCTAATGGTTGTTCAGCTGATACCTAACGTCTTGATTTATTTTAATATTTTTTTCAATTGATGTTTTAAGAGTATTTTAAGTTTCAGACTCAACAGGTGAGATTCTCATGTAAAAAAATGTGTATGCATGATCGTTCTTCAAAATAATTTCTTGATCAGTATCCCAAGTTTAACAAAAACCAATCTGTCAGATACTGTATTACAAGTAAAAGTTACATTAGATAATAATGTTTGAATTTTTATTCATTAGCAGGTGCAGAAAATAACCTTTTACAAGAAAGACGTGATGACTTAAACCAGCAAATAAATATTTCTGTAAGTAAAGAGACGTTGAAAATCACTGTTATTTTCACTGACACAATTCATTGAAACGCAATGTAACATATATTTTTTACAATAATCTGAATATTTGCTGCACAGGCTGAAAGAGGAACTGGTGTAACCTATGCTGCAGTGAATTTTTATAAAAGAAATTAGAAAACTGGAAGAAGAAACACATGAGAAAGGAAGAAAATCAAAATGCATAACTTAAAGTCTCAACATGAATGAATCCCCCCCCCCCCAAAAAAAAAGTGCACTAGATGTGTTTTGTCCTCCTACATTGAAAACAGAGTGATTGATAAGTATTTAAAATGTTTAATGACTAATAATTTGATTGTTTATAACTAGTACATTTATAACTGGTTTACAACTGGTACATTTTCATCTTTAAATCACTTCTTGGTTTCTGCTGCCCTCATACATCTCCTACTACATGTCTCTGTGTGAGTGCAGCTACAGCGTGCACTCTCAGGACATGATCACCTGCAGTGTTCCATCAGTGAGGACTGAACTTGGAAAAAGGGCCTTCTCCTACTCTGCTCCTGCTTCCTGGAATATCTTACAAAAAGATTTGAAGCTCTCGGCCCTGACCTCTCTAAATGGTTTTAAGAATCTTTTGGAATCCTGGCAAAAACCATTGCAGATATGTTCTTGTTTTTGATTTTGTACATCTACCTTGTGGTGTTTTGCTAGTTTTTTGATACTTTGCATTTCACTTTGTATTTCTCTCTTATGTTTTTTCTGTTGTTTGTTGTTTAAGGAAATTCTACCATTGCTGTTCATCATTCTTTAGTTTGTAGCAGGTCGCTTTTGTTAATGAGCCCTCGAGGCTCAATGAGATTTACCTGACTAAATAAAGATTGAATGAATGAATAGTACTGTAAGGTTTATAAAAAATAATGGAAAAGCTATGACTTATCTGCTTTTGAGTTTCTGTTTTACCCAAACATTTCTCTGCATCAGTGCTGTAAATATTGTCATTTAGCTAATATCAATAAGTTCTAGAAGAAGCTTCTAATCAAGAAGATATGCTGTGCTCCACTACCCCCCCCCCCCAAAAAATAAATAAAAATAAAATAAAAATAAATTAAATCTGTGGACCCTTATCAAAGTGGACCGGCTGAGAGACACTGCAACATCGTTGTCAGGACTATGGAAACTTTTGGGAAGCGTTCATGGACAATCTCACTATATTGCCGTCCTCCCCAATCCCCTGCAAACTGTATTATGTCTCTTTGTTGTTTTTTGCTGAAGTGGATTTTTATTTATTTATTATTTTTTGCTACCTTACACTGTGTCCTATGTCAAGGACACGGTGTGAGTTTTTTTAATACTTCTCTTCTCATGTTTTCCTCCCTTTTTTTTGTCGAAGCGATACGAGCAGCTCTTCATAGAAAGCCGCAGCCCCAGTACACTTCCGTCTAGCCTTCAGATGAAATTTTGCTGTGCAATGACAATAAAGTTGATTCTGACTCTGATCAATAAAATAAGTTTTATGTTTGTATGTTATTTTGTAATTCTGTACATAAACTCAACAAACCAGAAATTGTTCAAATGCTGTTTATTGGTTTTTTTTAATTTAAAGTCATTGATTAGATAGACATAAAAGAAAAAAAACTTATCAAATGTTTAAAAATAATTGTACCTTGGGGTTTATGCCTTTTTTCATATGTTCTTTGTACATTCAGGTAGTTCAATGATATCATTTTTGTAAAAACATGAAATTATTCGTTATCATTTGGTAATAAATTCATAATAAATTATCATTTTGGTAATAAAATTTAATTTTTAGTTTTGTTTTTACAGTTACATACAGTAACATCAAGTTTAAAGCTATAATGATTTTATTTTTTATTTATAGTTCACTTAAAGTGTCCTATGTAAAACCCCACATGGGTTAAAACTTAAACAGCAGAACATATCAACAAGATCTAAAAAAGCTAAGTAGAGACTAATCAGAGCTTTAGATCACATTCATACTTTGTACACTGATGAGACACGTATCAGAGGTAATGAGGGGTTCAGTGTCTTGCCCAGGGAAACTTCAATATGTGAGTGAAGGTGAAATCGAATCCCCAACTTTCCCATTGAAGGATACCCGCTCTACCCATTCAGCCACAGCTGCCCCACACATTGCATATTTTCTCTATTCTGGGAACACCACATTATCCAACCAGGAGGAGATGGACAGTGTGATTGAGGAAAGGGATGTCTGAGTTTCTCTCCAGGACCAGTTGCCTCCATCTCTAGATTAGAGACGATGGGCTCCAGAATTAGAAAATTCTTAAATGACCCCATAGCATTCTTTTGTGAATAGCCTTTTACTTTGTGTCTTTCTATGTATGACCCTTTCCCTGTAATCAACTTAGTGTTAGACTTTAACCTGTCTTGGGTCAAGTTTACACTAGAACTATATCTAGAAATGGTAGTTTTCCTTCATTGATTCTGACAAAAAATTCCTGTTACATGTACAACAGACATTGTTTGTATGACACCACAGAAAACATTGAATCCCCTGTAGTTGGCATGCCAGGTCAAATTTGTACCTCCACATTTCTTGCCTGCACCTAGACCTGTTGGTTTCAAGTCCAACAAGTAAATACTGTTTTGGGAAAATGAGTGTATGGTGAGTGTGTGTTCTTTGTATTGAGATGACCTGTGTGTGTTTTTGTGATGGGTCATCTGTCTTTCTTTCCTCAGTGTTTCTCCAGCTCATAGTAAGCTCCTGCCTCTGCCACCTTCCCCAGTTGTTTGTAACATTAGACTCTCTTTACTGTATATTGTGCTATAGCTCCACTCAAAAATGGTGTCCTGAAACTGGGTTTTCACTCTGCAGAAGAACACACCATTGTCAATATATTTGGCACAATATTCCATAACTCATTTAACAAGTTGTCACAATTGCACATAAAGTCATGGTAGGTGTAACACCAAGGTAAGTGAGTTGCATTGCCAAAAAAACAAATTCTGTCAACGTTTGTGAATTTTATTCCATCTGCTCACACAGACATAACGTTCATGCTGCTGTTGTTCAGTGCATTGTTTTTGTACTAGTGCTTAGTGTATTCTTAGTTTAGCGTATTTCTTAGTTCATATTTTAGGTCTTATTACTGTTTTTCTTTTACAATTTATACTTTTATTGGATGCAACTGGGACCCTGTGTACACAATTTCGTTCCACCATATGTACCACATAAGATGTGAATGACAATAAGGAAACCTTGACCTTGATTTTATTGAGAGCTCGTAAATTTGAACATATTACACCCATTCTCCATAACCTCCATTGGCTTCCTGTCAACTGCAGAATTCAGTGCAAAACTGCTCTCATTACACACCAATGCCTACACGGAACTTCACCAGATTATCTAAAGGACATTCTTGCACCATATGCATCCACCTCTACGATCACAGAACAGTAATCTCCTTCACATTTCACGAACCAAATTAAGGACCATGGGAGACCGGGCATTCTGTGTGGCTGCCCCCCGCCTATGGAACTCCCTCCCTGACTACCTGAGAGCTCCACAGTTACTGGTTGACTTTAAACAAGGCTTAAAGACTTTTCTTTTTAAGCGAGCCTACTCTGCCTCCGCATGATTTTATCTTAGATCTTAGTTGATATTATCATTATTTTTAATTGATTTAATTGATTTTTTTTGTTTTATCATTGATTTTACTTGATTTTATCACTTGTTTTTATTTGATCTTTGATTTTAGTTGCACTTTGTAGCACTTTGAGATTTTTGTTAAGGAAAAGTGCATTATAAATCAAATTCATTATTATTATTATAATTGAATTTTCATTACAAATGTTTTTTTGTCTTATCTTTCAGCATGACCAAAAAAAAATAAATAAATAAATAAATAAATAAAAAAGAGAGAAAAAGGCTAAACTACGTGCAGCAGCTTCACTGACAAACTAAAGGTGTGAGGCTGTTTCTCGACCTTTGGCCAAACATTGAAACTGTTTACTCCGAACAAAATCAGCTGTTAGTTTTACCCATGCAGGAAGTCAAAATTTGTTACAAGCCAGTGTATTTAAACATTTTTAAATACATTAAAAATATATATTGTTGTTTTAGATCTATTTTTGTTCATAATTTAAAAAAAATGTACTTTTGTGTATTCAAAATATTACATGTTATCAAAAACTATATATATATATATTTCCCTTTATGGCCTCCCTTCTCACCTTACAGCCATCCTCTTCACACCATTATGATTTTTTTTTTGATAGAAGGAAAGGAAAGACAGAAAGTAAGACTACAAAAGAAATATCCACAAAAAGAGCACAAGGCAAACACACCCAACCGCCGTCTGCAATCCTGCAAAGTACATGACAGAACACAGCAACAAAACACATATGCATAAAAGACACATAACATTCATGACTTTGCAGTAGATTACTATAAATATATATACCTATACCTACAAATATATATATATATATATATATATATATATATATATATATATATATATATATATATATATATATATATATATATACTATATACATACATATACATTCATATTCAGTCACATACACATCTACATATCTACATATGATATCTACATATACATCCCTGCATCCATTTGTGTGTGGTTGTGAGCATGCATAAGTGAATAAGGCTTCTCTAATAGAACATTCAATAGCGACCGTGAAGCATCAGAGATCCGCACCCCAAGACCCGAGGCAGACAAAGGAGGGACCAGAGCCCAAGACCCCAAGAGGGACGCCGAGCGCAGAGCCCCCAGGGCCACCCAAACAGGACAAACCACTCACCCCGCCCCCCCAGATCTGACTATATATTTTTTTTAACACTTGAACACTCAGAAGTAATTAGCTTTCTTTATTGATAATGTAAATTAAATGCATCCGTTCATTTGTTAACAAATTCCACAAACTACCAGTCCATAACAATTTCAAGATAAGCTTGTTACAAATATTTTACAACAACTCTATAAAGCAAAAAAGGTAGAAAAATATATTCAATCAGCATGTATCTGATCAAATGTGAACTTAAAACATTTGTACAACAGAGCGTAGATACAGCACTGATAACTATTGCACTAATTTATGAGTTTTGAAATCATATTTTGATTCAACCCCTTCACTGTTATTTTAATAATAAACAATTAATGTTTTATACCTGGACAGAGAACAATGAAACAGGAAATATGAGGTGAGACAAAAGCATGAGAAAAGCATCACATGGCCTTGCCCACAGTGTGGTTAGAAGCCACTCAGGTGGAAATAATTAGTCTCCAACCAAATGTTCAGCCCTATGTTTCTTGTTGAAGACCACAAACATTTAAGTATAAAAAGCTGCCGTTTTAACCATTTCATATGCTTTTTTCTTTAAAATTTCATTATTCCACAAATTTTCACTGGACTTCTGTCAGAGTGGATTGCAGGTTTCAGATTATTCTTCAGTTATTATAATCTTAAGAATGTTATTGTTGTCACAGCCCTGTAAAATGTGAAGGGTTATTGTCCATCCATCCATCCATTTTCTTCCGCTTATCCGGGGTCGGGTCGCGGGGGTAGCAGCCTAAGTAGGGAGGCCCAGACTTCCCTCTCCCCAGCCACTTGGAGCAGCTCCTCTGGGGGAATCCCAAGGCGTTCCCAGGCCAGCCGAGAAACATAGTCCCTCCAGCGTGTCCTGGGTCTTCCTCTGGGTCTCCTCCCGGTGGGACATGCCCGGAACACCTCACCAGGGAGGCGTCCAGGAGGCATCCTAACCAGATGCCCGAGCCACCTCAACTGGCTCCTCTCGATGTGGAGAAGCAGCGGCTCTACTCCGAGTCCCTCCCGGATGACTGAGCTTCTCACCCTATCTCTAAGGGAGAGTCCAGACACCCTGCGGAGAAAACTCATTTCAGCCGCTTGTATCCGAGATCTTGTTCTTTCGGTCACAACCCAAAGCTCATGACCATAGATGAGGGTGGGAACGTAGATCGATCGGTAAATTGAGAGCTTTGCCTTTCGACTCAGCTCTCTCTTCACCACGACAGACCGGTACAGCGCCCGCTTCACTGCGGATGCTGCACCTATCCGCCTATCGATCTCATGCTCCAGTTTTCCCTCATTCGTGAACAAGACCCCGAGATACTTAAACTCCTCCACTTGGGGCAGGACCTCCTCCCCGACCCGGAGAGGGCATGCTAACCTTTTCCGGCTGTGAAGGGTTATTGTGATTATTGTGATGGGTTATTGTAATTAAAAAAATGGCAAAATCTGCAAGCTGCACGCAGGGTCTTGTGTCATTTTTCAGACACTGCTGTCTCAGCTTATATGTTAGTTTTAGATTTTAAGTCTTAGGTGGTCTGTTCCATTTTTTTCCCACTAAGCTCATACAGCTCTCTTCTTCTCACACCATTTAATGCTAAAGTGTGTACGTGGTACTGAAAGTAATTCTAATTGTGTACGATGAGAGAGAGAAAAGCTCTACAGAGAGTGGTGAAGGCTGCACAGAAGTCTGTGGGAGTCAGTCTCCCCACCATCACAGACATTTACACCTCCAGATGCAGAAAAAGAGCCACCTGCATCATGAAAGACCTCACTCACCCAGCACACTCACTCTTTGCACCACTCCCCTCGGGACGGAGGTTGAGGAGCATCAAATGTAGAACCACTAGACTGAGAAACAGCTTCTACCCTGAGGCTGTCAGACTCATGAATAAATAAATAATAAGAATAAACACTGCAAAATGTCACATCATACTGATACTGATCTGTTTCTTGTTGCTGCGTTCATCTGTGACCATCTGCTCATGTTCGTGCTGCTGTTTATAATGATGTTTTTCTACTACATTAGGGCTTAGTGTATTACTAGCTGATGTCTCTCTTAGTTAATCCTAGATGTTATTATTGTTTTTCTCTTGCATTTGTTGTTGGATGTAACTGGGACCCTGTGTACATAATCTCGTTTTCAACACATGTACTACATGCGGTGCAAATGACAATAAATTCTCTCTGACTCTCTCTCTGACTCTGATGAATGAGATGTGTAAATAAAACCCACCTCCTAACTCTGTGCTTCAGTGATTGACAGACAGAGGAGGTCGACCAACATTTGTTATGTGGGGCTTTTTAACTGGCTGGCTGCAAAAACAATTACACTTACACATCTCTCTCGCTCGCTCTCTCTCCAACAGTATTATTAATAAATATTCAGACAACACAACTGTCTTCTCTCGCAGATAACTGACTCACAAGATAACTGTATATGGAGAGGACAATAGCATTATTCAAATAAATTATAATTGATTTCAGGAGATGACTCCTGCCCATACATAACCATCACGTCCCCCAAAGCCTGTTGCCATCGAGGCATTTTAGACACAGCAGACATTACAGGTCTGAGAACATCAGCAAACAGAAGACCTGCTTTGCATCGACTTCCATTCATTTTTCATTAATTTCTATAATCTAACCTTGACCCTTACCTAAACATTACCAGAACATAGCTAATCCCATTCCTAAACATTACCTCTACATACATAACCCTAAACCTGAAAGTTATGCACCATAACTCATGTTCCCTGAAGAAAGGGAACGAGGTGCAACATATGACTATGGGAATTGCGCCCGCGCGCAATTACCTGAAGTAATACAATCACACCTTTACGGCAGTGGGCGTCAGCGTCACCTCAGAGGCCCCGCCCTCTGGGTACAAAGACAGCTGCGCCCATCCATCTTTCTCCAAGTGCACTTCACCGAGCTTGGGCATTTAAACGGCCAACGTATGTTGCACCTCGTTCCCTTCCTTCAGGGAACATGAGTCATGGTGCATAACTTTCAGTTCCCTTATCAGTCAGTCACTCGGTGCAACATATGACTATGGGAATGCAATTCATTCACACCCTTGAAATGCTCAGTAAAATGCATGCTTGTGAGAACTTTTGCCTATATACTTTAGGCGTTTTGGCTCTTTTCTTACTGTGTGTTAGAGAGAACAGCCTGAGTGACGTCACATGCAGTAACATCCAAACTATAATGTCTTGCAAACATATTTGTTGAACTCCAGTTTGTTGCAACACAGATGTCTGCAACTGGTCCGCCCTTAAAAAGGGACCACGAGGAAGCTAAGCCTTGAGTGGAATCAGCGTCTACCCCAGAAGGCACCTGTTGACCTCTGCTGGTGTATGCCCTCTTTATGGCCTCAGTCACCCAGTGAGAGAGGCGTTGTTTTGACAGGGCTCTGCCAGCAGCTGGGTTGGCAAAACATACAAACAATTGGTTTGTTTTCTCCAACTGGCTTGTTTTTTTTAATGTAGGTACTCAAGGCCCTGACAGGGCAGAGTGTTCTCAGCCTCCTCTGCTCCTCAGTGAGGGCAGGAGGGGGAGGGAACGCTGAGAGTTCAAAGTCCAGACTTCTGGGATTTAAAGTTGGGACCTTTGGGACATATGCGGGGTTTGGACGCAGGGTGACCTTTGACCCATCAGGGGCAAACTTAGTACACATTGGGTGCATAGATAAAGCGTGGAGGTCACCCACATGTGTAGCTGAGCAAAGAGCCAGAAGTAGAGCAGTCATAAGATAACAAATGTATCTTAACGTTGCTCAAAGGTTAGAACGGATGCTTACATAAAAAGTTCAGGACTAACTGGAGGTCCCACCCTGGGTAGGCTGGGGGGCCTTTTCCTCAGTACGCCCTTCGTGAAACGTATCATGAGGGGGTGGGCACCGGGTGTTTTACCCCCCAGCCTTCGTGACATGCCGAAATGGCTGACAAAAACACCTTAATAGGGGAAAACGAGCAGCCTTTTTCCAGCAGGTCCTGTAAAAAGGTGAGGAGCTGGACCAGGTCACAGGCATATGGGATAATATTCCTCTCCAGACACCAGACCTCAAAAACATTCCATTTACGGGCGTAGAGCGTCTGAGTTGACTGGGCTTTTGCCCCCTGTATTGTATTTATGACATTACTGGGGAGGCCGGAGGCCATCAGTTGGTTCCTTTCAGCAGCCAAGCAGAGAGCTGCCACAGCTCCGTGTCACGGTTTGGTGCGAGGTGAGGGATGAGTCCCGTGGTGCAGACAGGCAGACTTCAGAGGCAAGAGTAAAATCAAAATACTTTAATAAAAGGAAAACAAAACTGAAAGTTATGCACCATAACTCATGTTCCATGAAGGAAGGGAACGAGGTGCAACATACTTGCTATGGGAATTGCGCCCCCGGGCAATTACCTGAAGGAATACATTCACGCCTTTTACGGCAGGGGTCGTCACCCCGCGCCAGAGGTACCGCCTTTTAGGTACTTAGGCGACTGACGCCCCTCCAACTGTCTCCAAAATTGCACTTCACCGAGCTTTCAGCATTGAAAAGGGCCAGCTATGTTGCACCTCATTCCCTTCCTTCAGGGAACATGAGTTATGGTGCATAACTTTCAGTTCCCTTTCAGTTCGGTCTCTCGGTGCAACATACTTGCTATGGGAACATAATTCATTCACACCATTGAAATGCTCAGTAAAATGCCTGTTAGTATGAACGCCTGCCTTTGACTAGAAGGCATCTCAAAGCTACTGTCTATTGTGTATTAGAAAGAACAGCCTGAGTCACAGCACACGTAGTAATATCCAAACTGTAGTACTTTGCAAAAGTGTTTAATGAGCTCCAGTTCGCGGTAGCACAAATGTCTGCAACTGGCACGCCCTTGAACAATGACCAGGAAGTGGCCAAGCCCCTGGTTGAGTGAGCATGCACTCCAAGGGGCACTTGTTGACCTTTGCTTCCGTATGCCCTTTTAATGGCCTCCGTCACCCAATGTGAGAGGTGCTGTCTTGATAGGACCTTTCCTGTAGCAGGTACGGCAACACAGACAAACAGTTGGTTTGTTTCCCTCCATTCGGCTGTTCTTTGTATGTAAGTGGGTAAAGCTCTCACAGGGCAGAGAGCCTTTAGTCTCTCCTGTTCCTGAGTAAGAACAGGGGTAGGTGGGAAGGAGGAGAGCTCAAAGTCTAGACTCTTATGGTTGAAAGTCAAGACCTTGGGAGTATAAGCGGGATTAGGACTCAGGGGGACCTTTGACCCGTCAGGGGCGAATATAGTAAATAATGGATGTACAGATAGAGCGTGGAGGACACCCATGCGTTTCGCCGAGCACAGAGCCAGGAGAAGAGCAGTTTTATAAGATAGAAGATCTATCTTAATCTCGCTCAGAGGCTCGAATGGCGGGTCGCAAAGAGCCCCCAAGACCAGGCCAAGATCCCAACCAGGGGTCAAGGTCCTGCTGGGTGGCTTGGTTTGAAGCACACCTTTCATATATCTCATTATGATTGGATGTGCTCCAGGAGTCCTGTGTCCCCAGCCCTCGTGACAGGCAGAGATAGCTGCAAGGAACACTTTAATCGTTGAATAAGAATGACCCTTTTCCAGTAAATCCTGAAGGAAAGTTAGTAGTTGAGCCAAGTCGCAAGCATAAGAAATGATATTTCTTTCTGAGCACCAGGCTTCGAAGATGCGCCACTTTTGTGCGTATAGAGACTGTGTTGACCCGGCACGGGCATTTTGTATGGTTTTCACCACATTCTCTGGTAGGCCCGAAGCCATCAGCCTGTCCTTTTCAGCTAACAGGCTGGAATTAATTCCAGTTCCTGGCCTAAACGGCTGGACTGCGACTTCCTGTGTGAGCCTTTGAGGGTCAACCAGGTTGGGGAGTGGGCCTCCACGTTGATGTGTTAACAGACTGCCCTGATCGAGTCTCCTCGAAGACAGATGGAGTCTATTAATTTTATTAGATTGAGTCAGAACAGGAAAGCTATTATTTCCCTCCAAAACAGGATTTATTGGATTGAGGAGCTGCTGTTTTTGTAAACGAGCAGATCTCCTAACTCCAATTGTTGTCTCATCCTGTGGGATACTGTCGTGTGGGAACAAGTTTGATGCAGCTTTGTGAGGAAAGTCACGTGCTACTCTTTTACTGCTCGAGCGTTGCATGTCCATCATGAATAATAAAGGGCCCACTGCAACGTGTGAACGTGGAGATGGTCCTTTGTTACCAGCAGACTTAAGATCATTTATAGATAAGGAGCCCAGTTTCCTTTCAAAATCAGGAGGAAAATTCTGGTTTGACTCCAATACGTTTACACACACAGTAATGTGATCACAGCCACTGTCTTGAGAGTGTGAAATTTGTGTCTGCCTTGGGGCATCCGACGTGCTCTCCTGTGGTGCGAACATGTCACATGTTCGTCTGGTTAGTGTATTAGCCGGTCCCTTGCTCACCATGGAGCGGGGACTGGAACACGTGCCCTCTCCCACTTGTCGTCGCAAAAGTTGGAGGGTCTGTTCGCAGACGCCTCTGGGTCTGTCCACTGGAGACAGGTCCTGAGGCACCCTGCTGGGGCTTATTGAAAAGACTGACACTCCATGAGCCATGAGGGAGGGGGATGTGGCCCCCCCTTTATGACGGCTGACAGGCCAGGGAGGGCCGTACTGTTGACATTATTTGTGTTGGTGTGTTTTTTTTTTGATCGTCAATAAAACAGGGATATGTTGTTTTATGAGTTTTATTCATGTTTATGTGCAACGACATACATTATTTAATGTAACTCACAGTAGGGAGAGCATGGTTTGTACATGCAACAGAATTATCAGCCATTTGTACTTTGCTACAAATAAAGTCTGAACAAGGTGCGAACATTCCTGTTACTACGTGGGCGGGAGGTTGTATAAAATGTAAATGTGAGCCTGGATCATCAGGCACGTTTTTGACGAGTGTCCCAGCTCGCCGAGGAGGCCCTATGCCTGCTCACTTGGCGTGGGACAAACCTGTTTTTGTTCCATGCGTTCTCGGAGCGAGGTTGGCTCGGCGGGGGTCTCTGCCGAGGTTCCTCCTCGTATGCTGGCCGCTTCTGCGGTGGCGCACGCGTCGTCGAGCGGTGCCGCGGCTGTGCAGGTCTGCCTCCAGCAGGCTCTCTGGGGCGGGGGGGAAAACTCCGACGAGGAATGCCCATCCTGAGAGCTTCAGCCTGCCTGCGCCTTTGGTCCAGCATAATCTGGATTCGCTCCAAAGTCTGACCAAAAAGTCCTCCGCTTCCATCGAGTGGTGGAGAAAAGGCACCTTTTGTCCCTCCGGTAAATCCGTCAGCGTCATCCACAGGTGGTGGATCGTGATGACCACTTCCGCCATACCTCTACCCTGAGCCACAGCAGCTATCCCCATCATACGGAGAATGAAGTCTGTTGCTCTACGGGCTTCATCCAGTAAGTCGGCAACAGCTTGCTTATCCGAGGTTACCTGCAGTTGTTGGAGTTTTTCCGTGAGGTAAGCCTGCATCATCGCGGACGCATTCATCACACCTGCCGCGAGTCCTTGAGCTCTGTAGCACTTCTCGAGAAGCGACGCTGAGGCGCTGCAAGCTTTGCTGGGGAGAGTCGGTTTTGTTCCTGATGACTTGGGAGCTAGGTGGGACGCCAGTGTGTCCTCAATCTGAGGCGCGTTGGCTATTCCCACCTGATCCATGCCTTCCACGTCGAGGAATTGTGAGAGAGGAAGGAGCATGGGCGCTCGTGGTTGAGACCAGGTGCGGGTTAGTTCCGTGAGGAAGTCTGGGAACACGGGCATCCTTTGCCTCGTTGCTACCTGCTGATTTGAATAAAAATAGTTCCCTGCCAACCTCGTGACCTGTCGGCGAGGCGGAGACGCCGGCCAGGGAATGTTGAGCGCATCTGCTGCTCTGTGACATAGGTCGAACAGGGCAGGGATGGAGAAGTCCATTTCGGGAGCACAGGTACCGGGGTCTTGGATAGGTCCTTTCCCGGATCCTCTATTTCAAGTTCTGGTTCCTCCGCCGAAAATTTGCCCAAGGCTGAGATGGAGATCTCGTCTTCATTCATCATGCCTCTGGTGTCGAACTTGACCGTTAGGTCCCCCATGGGAGCAAGCGGGTCAGGGCTGTCGCCCCATTCGACGCGCGTGCTGTTGTGTAGAGCCATATGTTCGAGCTACGGGGTCGGAGTGAGGGTCTCCGTAGTGTCTGGGTCCTGTGGACCAGCTGAGCTTCCCATGGCCTTAGCCACGAGGTCCACCCGATGCCATAGCACAGAATCCAGCATCTGGCTGCAATGTGGGCAAGAATCGGGCGCATCCAGAGCTTGTCTTGCATGAAATATACCCAGGAAGACTGAACAGGCCTCATGGGTGTCCGTCGCTGCGAGGGCAAATCCACAGCCACTGGGACAGGCGCGCAAGTTTGCGCTTGCCGTCCCGCTGGTTTTCTTTTGAAGTTTTGACTTTCGCTTTCCTTTCTCCGGAGGCATGTCCGAGATGAGGCGAGCGAGTCCTTCCAGAATCCTTTTTCTTCTTTGTTCACGTGTCTCCTCCGTTGTGTCGCTTTCGCTGGCTAGCCCGCTAGGATGTTAGCTGGGGTAACAGTTGTGGCACAGTTATAACGCCGTCGAGCAAAGCAGCCTGTAGAGAGAGGAGAAAAAAAAACTTTGAGGTTATAGAAATGTGCTGGAAGAGCTTTTGCTAGTCCAGCAGTACGCAGGGAAAAATTCTCTGTCCGCTCTGTGCAAGGAGCAAGCTCACCTCAGGTTGAGTGATGGAGCAGCAGAGAAGTCCCGCAAAGAGAGGTAGTTCAGGTTTTGCTAGGTGAAGTGCAAAAAAGAGACAGTTGGAGGGGCGTCAGTCGCTTAAGTACCTAAAAGGCTGTACCTCTGGCGTAGGGTGACGCCACCTGCCGTAAAAGGCGTGAATGTATTCCATCAGGTAATCGCACGGGGGCACAATTCCCATAGCAAGTATGTTGCACTGAGAGACCGAACTGAAAGGGAACAACTGACGTGAAAGTTACAAAACAATACGGACGCTCTAACTTTGGCTAAGTTCTAACACTAAACATGTAAACGAGATGTAATCACGAGACCAAGGAGCTAGGGCTACGACACACCAGGGAACAGGGACAATGACCTTACAATGAGACACACATGAACGCTGACTAATATACACGGCTTAACTAACGATGAACACAAACACCTGAGACGCTGAGCTGACAGACCAACAGAGGAACAGACACAGGAGGTAAGTAGGGGATGGAGCCAATCCTTACAGTACCCCCCCAAAGACGCTCCCTGGCGTCCCCAAAGAACACCCCCCAAAAAACAGGGTGGGCAAAGGGAGGAACCACATGGACGGCGGGCACAAGAAAACACAAGGACAAGGGACAAAACACATGGACAACAAACCAAAAACCGACAGGAACAGGGCCTGGGACAAAATCCAAACACAAAAGCAAAACTAGAAAACTAACGAGCACCCAAACATCAAGGCCAAGACGTCGACCTCGGGTAAGGACCCCTCAGGTGGGCGAGCGGGAGACCGTCCATCGCGCAGGACCCCATCTGGCGGATGACCGGGAGGCCGTCCATCCTGCAGAGACACATAAGGTGGGCGACCCTGGGGCCGTCCATCGGGCAGGAGCTTCCGTTGGTGACGAGGCCTTAGGCCAGTCGAAGACGAGGGTGGGACCCTCCAGGGTCCACCCAGAATAGGAGCCCCATCATGTGGCGCAGTGGCGCCAAACCACGAGACGTCAGGAGAGACGTCGAGCAGCGTTGAGACATCGAGCGTCATTGAGACGTCGAGCAACGTTGAGACGTCGAGCCGCGTTGAGACGTCGAGCGGCGTTGAGACGTCGAGTCGCGTTGAGACTTTGTCTTCACGTGAGTCGGGCGAGATATCAGGCAACATCAGCGTAGAGACGACAGACGAGACGCCTCCGAGCGTTGAGACGTCAGACGAGACGTCTTCGGGCATTGAGATGTCAGACGAGACGTCTTCGAGCGTTGAGATGTCAGACGAGAACAGATCAGACGGGAGGCCAGGACACCATCCATCAAGCCGGGGCCGGTCAAGCAGGTGGTTGATAAGTCGTACCTCAGATCCTTCAGACAAAAACAAGACAGGATCAGACGGGAGGCCTAGACACCATCCATCAAGCCGGGGCCGATCAGGCAGGCGGTTGAGAGGTCGTCCATCAGGTCCTTCAGACAGAAACAAGACAGGATCAGACGGGAGGCCTGGACATCATCCATCAAGCCAGGGCCAGTCAGGCAGGCGGTTGAGAGGTCGTCCATCAGGCCCTTCAGACGAAAACAAGACTGAAACAAGAGTTTCACGTAGGTCGGTGTCCTCTGGAGCCGGGGGCAAGGCAGCGCCCTCTGGCTGCTAGAACTCTGGACAACAGTAGATGTGGGTGGCACCATCCAGGGCCCACCCAGAACAGGTAACGTGAGAGGCTCTCTCCTGAGACTCCTCTGGACAGGAAACGTGAGTCGTGCAGACCTCAAACGTTACGAGTAGACCCTTCATCGACGTGGAGGCGTCAGTAGTGAGAAGACCCTCCATCGATGTGGAGACGTCAACGGTGAGTGGACCCTCCATCGACGTGGAGGCGTCAGCGGTGAGTAGACCCTCCATCGACGTGGAGGCGTCAGCGGTGAGAGGACCCTCCATCGACGTGAAGGCGTCAGCGGTGAGTGGACCCCCTATCGACGTGGAGGCGTCAACGGTGAGTGGACCCTCCGTAGGCGATGATGGTTACGCAGCGTCCTCTGTGGACGATACGGAGGCAGGACCCTCTGTAGGCGATGCTGCTGATGCAACGCCCTCTGTAGGCGATGTTGGAGATGCAACGCCTTCTGTAGGCGATACTGGAGATGCAACGCCCTCTGTAGGCGGTGCTGGAGACGCAACGTCCTCTGGTGCCACAGGTAGGACAGCACCCTCTGGTGCCACAGACAGGACAGCTCTGATGCCACAGGTAGGACAGCACCCTCTGGTGCCACAGGTAGGACAGCACCCTCTGGTGCCACAGGCAGGACAGCGCCCTCTGGTGCCACAGGCAGGACAGCGCCCTCCATCTTAGCTTTATTCTCCTCCTGTGCCATTTTAGCCAAAGTCAAGATCTGGATGAAACCTGAGTCAAGTATAGAACAAGGACTGTTAACAATAATGTCTACAATAATAGAGTATGACTTTTGTTTATAATGAGGGTCCGGGTTATTGACAGCAGAATAAAACAGTCTTTTTATCTGCTGGAAAATGTGAGTGGCCTCCTCAGATCTCTTTCCCACAGCTACCCCTGTGGTCGAGGTGGGATCTGTCCACCCTTCAGTGTGTCCTGCAGGCTCTTCCTGCGTGAGTCCTGCATGTGTAGAGACCCCTGTGGTTGACGCGTGAACAGGCTGCTCCTCCTCTTGTGAAGGAGTCTTGTGAGGACGCTTCCTCTCAGCTTTGTGGCGTGCAGGTGTCTCCGTGTCTCCTGCAGACGTGGTGTGAGGGATCACATACCCCCCATTCAAAGCACTTCTCCCCTGAGACGTCACAGAGCATGGGTGCGGGCACCCCTCCTCCTTTGATAAACCTCCCGGCTCTTCTGACAGCGTGGGAGAAACAGAGGGGGGAATGGGCTGAAACCCGGAAATGTGTGTCTTCGCCGGTCGCCACCCCCTGCGGCGGCGCTGTGTTTCTGGAGCTGGAACGGGCAAGAGTTCTTCTGGGTCCGATTCGTCTTCGGACACACACCACAGCGATATGGCTCGTGCAGGAGTGAAGGAAGTTAACTGGTCAGAGCGGTTGTCTCCACGCTTCCTCCTCGCTCGTTCCGCGACCAGCATTGGAGACGGAAGCTGTTCCGGCTCGGGTCTATGGCTGCTCCAAGCGGTTTCGGTTCGAAACCCGCCAACTGTGATGACTGCCGCTTCCCTCTGAGCTGACGCAGACATCTTCTGCCTCTGGGTAGGTCTAAATTACCTGTCCGCGGGACTCAAAATGGTCGGGTCATTCTGTCACGGTTTGGTACGGGGTGAGGGATGAGTCCCGTGGTGCAGACAGGCAGACTTCAGAGGCAAGAGTAAAATCAAAATACTTTAATAAGAGGAAAACAAAACAACTGACGTGGCAGTTACAAAACAATACGGACACTCTAACTGTGGCTGAGTACTAACACTAAACATGTAAACGAGATGTACTCACGAGACCAAGGAGCTAGGGGTACGACACACCAGGGAACAGGGACAATGACCCGACAATGAGACATACATGAACACTGACTAAAATACACGGCTTAATTAACGATGAACACAAACACCTGAGATGCTGAGCTGACAGACCAACAGGGGAACAGACACAGGAGGTAAGGAGGGGATGGAGCCAATCCTTACACTCCAGATGTGGGTGAAGGAGCTGCTCGTGGGCCTGAGTCAGCAGGTCCCTGTGGGGGGGCAGCTGCCTTGGTGTCCCTGACAACAACAAGATCATTTCTGGGAACCATGGTTTCTGTGGCCACCTGGGGGCTATTAGTATCAGGGACAGAGCTCCCCTGCGTACACGTTCCAGTGTCACCTGAATCAAAGGGACGGGGAGAAGCATAATATAGCACCCCTGCTGGCCAGTTGTGTGCCAGAGTGTCTGTTACCATGTTACCAGTGGAGCGTCTGTTTCCTTCAGTGAAAAATACAGGCCGTAGTACGTGCTGGTTTTGCAGGCAAACAGATCGACGGACGCCCGCCCGTATCGTGACCAGATCTGGTCCACGACACGTGGGTTCAGCCTCCACTCTGAGGCTAGCAGTGGCCCTCTTGAGGGCGTCCACCCCGTGGTTTAGCTCGCTCGGGATGTATGTTACCCTCAGTGACAGTATTCTTGGGCCACACCACGTGAGCAACTTGTGTGTCAGTCCGAAGAGGGCTCAGGACCTCGTCCCACCCTCCCTGTTTATGTAGGACACTGTTGTCCGATTTCACCAGGACATGTTGTCCTGCAATCAGTCCTTTTATGAAAAAGTGTGAGCGATCACCATGCGTGAGTGCAACTGCGCTTGCACTTTGCTTCCAGCTAAAATCAGAAGATCGTCTAGATAATTCATGATCCTGACCTCCTGAGAGGTCAGAGCTGCATCCAAACATTTTGTAAATGAACGTGGAGCGGTTTTTAATCCGAAAGGTAAAGCCTTGAATTCGCAAGCTTTCCACTCAAATGCAAACTGGAGATTATTTCGGTGTCTCCTCCACACGCTCACGTGGAAATAAGCATATTTCAAATCCACGGTACATGTGTGGTCTCCCGGTCTCACAGACTGGAGCACCTGTCTCAGTGTGAGCATCTTGAATTTGTAAGTTTTTATTCTCTTGTTCAGCACCCTGAGGTCGAGAATTGGTCTCAAACTCTGGTCTCTATTGAGCATGAGGAAGTATTTGCTGAAATGACTGGAGTGTATTTTTTGTGTTGGAACAATACTTATAACTCCTTTATGCAGCATCGTTGAAATTTCCTCCCTCAGGACTTGTGCACGGTCTGGGTTTATGTGTGACATCAGAACCCCCATGAAACGGGGCGGTCCCTTGTGGAACTGCAGCTTGAGGCCATGACAGACTGTCGTCATGACCCATGCATTTGGGAGACACGCCCTCTAGGCCTGCACATGCGCTGTTAGCCTGTAAGGCATGTTTAATGCGAGCTGCCTGTGTTTTGTGGGAGGGCGAGGGGGGATGTTTACTCCCCTCGCTCGGTCCTGTGCGAACTGGCCTGCCCGCTCGCGGACGCCGTAAAGTCTGTCTGCTCCAGACAGGCCACAGACGTCCTGTTGCGGTTCATTATCTGACCTGACACCCTGTGCTGCACGAGGGAGGAGGGGTGATAACCCTCTCACTTTGTGGCGACCGTTTTCATAAAAAAATGGTGCTGTGTTGTTGTTGTTGTTGTTTTTTTGGAATCAAGAACCAGGGTAGTTTGTGCTTTGGTACCTTTATTTTCGTGTTTTGAAGAACAACAGTTTGTCTTTAATTCACACACAGCAGAAACATGTTTTGTGCACAAATGAACATCACCAGCTTTTCGTAGTCTTTTACAAATTAAGTCTGGATTTAAGCAACCAGGTCCCCATACTACATGGGCGGACGGACCAACAAAACTGTGAAGTGTGCCCGTTTCATCAGGACCACTTCTGTCTCCCGTCTCAGTTTGTTGAGGAAGTTCTTGGCGGAACCACTTGGCGAGGAACAAATCTGTTCCTGCTCCAAGACTGTCCAGCCTGAGGTGGGCCTGCTGCAGGTCTCTGCCGCTGCTCCCCGTCATGAGCTGGTCTTTTCTGCGTCGGGAGGCGTGTGGTTGAGCGGTGTTGAGGCTGCACGGGCCTGCTCCCGCTGGTGTCCCTGGGGGGGGGGGGGGCTTCCTCAGCATCCCCTCATGAAGGGCTTCAGCCTGCTTTCGTCTCTGCTCCAACCGGCTCTGGATACGCTCCAGAGCCCCCAGAAGAGTCCCGTCGACTCAATCGGGTGGTGAAGGAATGGGTACCGCTGGCCCTCTGGCAGGTCCGTCAGAGTCATTCACAGGTGGCGCTTGGCGATGACCACTTCAGCCACGCATCTCCCTTGAGCTATGACTGCTGTCCCCATCATGTGGAGCATGAAGTCCGTGGCCCTGCGGGCTTCTTCCAGAATTTCTGACGCTGCCTGCTTGTTTGTCGTTAACTGGAGCTCCTGCAGCTTCTCAGCCAGGTACGCCTGCATCATGGCCGAGGCGTTCATCGCGTAGGGTGCAAGTCCCTGAGCTCTGTAGCATTTTTTCGAGCTGGGCAGTTGAAGCGCGGCAGGCTTTGCTTGGCAAACTTGATTTTGTGCCCGACGTTCTGGGGGCCAAATGGGTCGCCAGCGTGTCCTCCATCTGCGGGAAGTTAGCGATACCTGACTGCATGCCTCCATTCCAGCGACGTTGAGGAACTGAGAGAGTGGCAGAAGCATAGGAGCCCTA
Source organism: Garcialebias charrua (assembly GCA_038048925.1). NCBI lineage: Eukaryota > Metazoa > Chordata > Actinopteri > Cyprinodontiformes > Rivulidae > Garcialebias > Garcialebias charrua. The sequence continues at coordinate 33,322 of JBBPBX010009402.1, read as the reverse complement.
GGTTCAGCCCAAGTGCGAGTGAGCTCCATCAGAAAATCAGAAAAAAATCGGCATCCTTTGCCTCGTGGCCGACTGCTGTTTAACATAAAAATAAGTTCCTGCCAACCTCGTGACCTGTTGGCGAGGTGGAGGTTCTAGCAAGCTGATCTGCAGTGCTTCTGCCACTCTACGACACAAGTTAAACAGGGCGGGGATTGAGGCATCTGTCTCTGGCAGAACAGGTGTCGGGTTCTGGGAGAAGTCTTCCTATTCTCCCTCGTACTCGTTGTCTGTTTCTTCATCAGAAATTTCACCTGAGGCTGTTAACGAGATTTCATCCGCGTTCATCATGCCCCGTGTATCAAATTCAGCTGTCGAGTCCCCGACGGGGCCGCCATGTCCAAACTGTCCCCCCATTCGACCTGTCCACTGTCCTCCAGATCCATGCTCTTGAGCTCCGGCGTGGGAGTGAGCGTCTCTGCGGGGTCTGGGTCACGAGGAGTCGCGGTGCCGCCCATGGCCTTGGCCACGATGTCCATGCAACGTTTGCTCACAACTTCCAGCATCTGGCTGCAGTGTAGACAGGAGTCAGGGGATTCCAGCGCTGTTTTTGTATGTAACATCCCCAGGCAGACAAGACAGGCCTCGTGGGTGTCCGTCGCCAACAGGGAGTAGCCGCAGCCGCTGGGGCAGGCACGTGAGCTGGGGCTCGGTGGCCTGCTGGTTTTCCCATCTTCTCATGTAGGTGAGGTGGGGGCCCACCTGTTAGAGCTGGATGGGATGATGTCCCAACAAGCAGCTGAAGAACAAGGCTGAGATTGACATGATTCAAGGAGAAATCCAGAGGCTAGAACCAGGAGTAGAGGTAGGGGTCAAACACAGGGTGTCAGAGATCCAATAATAAATCCAAAAGGGTGGTATTCAAGTCGTAGTCGTTGAATCAGAAGAGGAGGTCAGTAATGTAGTCAGAAGGGTGATACAAAAACAGGTAAGGAACAGACAGGTCAGGTTTCCAGAAGACAGGCGTGAGGTTGAGTCAAGATGATCAGATAGAGCTGTGACATCAATGCTGGACATCTACTTCTACAAAGGGTTAAATAATCTGGAGGGGAGCTTGGGTGACAAGAGCTCTTAAGTAGAGTGGGGAACAGATGCAGGGCTTGAGCATGATTGAGCTGAGGTGCAGAGTGAGCATGGCAGAGTGAAAACGATTGGGAGCAGAGCATGAAGAGACAGAAAACAAGACACTTTTACAGTTTTTGTATTTAATAGGGATGCACAATATTGGATTTTTGGCCAATATTCAATATGCTGATATGTTAAAACTTATTTGGCCGATAACCAATGCCGACACTGATATTTTATATATGTTCCTTTGTCAGAATATAGCCCTCTTATTAAGGCGTATTTGATACAAAAATTATGCAACAGCTGTAAGAGCTGGTGATGTACATTCAGTAGCAGCCCTATGATATGCATAGCACTTTAACTTATGTTAAATGAAAAGTGTTGAATGTTATTTATTAGCATTAGACACCTGTGATGCTGTCTCACTGGTGGAGGCTTGTTCCAGGTTCCTAGCTGAAGTGTGGGATCCTCTGCACTCCTGTGCATGAAGGACAGCCTTTTTAAGTTCAAAGTTTTTCTCTATCCATTGTGCCGTAAGACTAATCATGCTAACAGAGCTAACACAATGTTCAAATGTCTGTGGTAAAACTCAACCAACAAGATGTGCTATCGGCTATTAGCTTCTCAATGATGTCAAAAAATTATGGCTTGTAACTCGGGTAACGTTACGTCTGAAAAAATCTCCGACTGGGGACGATGTAACAAGGCTCAATGTAGTCCATAAATCTTTGGAATCTGACATCATCACCAATGAAAAATAAAACTTCCACACCGCCAACATTTTGATTTTGAATTTTCCTCTCCGCCATGAGATCAGGTAGGCACATGTGATGTCATCGCGTTGTGCTGCCGCTGCAGGCAAAAACAGCGCCTTTTTTATCGGCAGGTTGTTTTAATAGATTGGCCGATGTCCAATATTGAACTTTAACACTAATATCGGCTGATAATGTTGATAAGACCATGCATCCCTAGTATTTAATGTTTTTGTCACATTTATTTATTCTTTAACTTTAGTTTCTGATTGCTTGACTTGGAGATACATGCACAAAACTTCCAAAATTGCTTAAAGGGCAATAAATTATATTCTATTTTTTCTTTCCACTCGCTTTCTTTTTCTTTTTTCTTTTCACTTGCAGGAGTATGTGCAAAGTACTGTGGAATTGTTTTAGAACTTATTCAGGTTTGCGTGGGAAATGCAGAACTACAATGTTCTTGGTTTGCTTCTTGTGCTCTAAGAGGCTGGCCATAACTGTTAAAATTTACAGTTATCCTTGCAATTGTTTCAGAAAAAAGTCATTAAATATTATAATTATGGTCAAAGATCTCATGAAAGCGAAACCACATTTTTGTAATGTAGGAAAGAGCACATATACACAAGAGGCTCTTTGTGGCTGTGCTGGCCAGTAGGGAGTTTGCCTCGTCTGGTCAGCTTATTTCCACACTGTTAGAACTGGTGGTAGTCTTGGTAAAAATAAGCATTCACTGCCGAAACCATCCTGTTGCAGTGTTGTTGATGTGCTTTTGCACATGATGTGTGTTGATAAGGGAGCGTTTACCAGGAATTCTGTTCTGCAGTTTATTTATTTTTTAGTTTAGAGTCAAAGTTGCTTTATGTGTCCTATGCACCTCATGTGGTACATGTGGAGGAACAAAATTGTGTACACAGGGTCCCAGTTACATCCAACAAAATTATAAGATGGTAGGTGTGTTTTTTCCTTCTGAGGTTGTTCTTCCTGCACCAGCTCTCCATGTTTTCCACCTCCTGCCTGTAGCTGTTTGTGATGCATCCTACCACCGCTGTATCATCTGAAAACTTTACAATATGACAGCCTGGATGGGTAGGTGTGCATGTCCATGCAAAAGTGAATGTCTTATAACCACATGAGCAAGAACAAATAATTTGCATAAAGTATGCAGCAAACCTTAGAGTCGCTGACTCTCATCCTGGCCTCTTTACATTTAGCCCTAAACCAACCCAGTACAAACCAAAGATCATATATTTAAGAAATCGCAAGACAAATCATCTGCAAAAAGCAGAGGTGAGAACTTAAAGTTAATTCAAACAAAATCAATAAATTAATTTTAAAAAAAGCTGCTGGACTTGAATTTTGTACTTAAATATATCCCCCCTCAGAAACATGAGGATACAATGATAATGGCACTAAAAAAAAAATAAAAAAAAAGATAAAAGTTAATTAAAGTGCCACAATTACTGTAATATATCACTTCTGAATGAGTGATGGAAACTCAGCATGAAACATAAAAGAAAAACTTGATGTTTGTGTAGCTTTATGTGTTTATTGTGGAAAGATGGCTGCTTTTATTTCCACCGTGGTGAAGGTCAAATGCCCTAAAAAAAAGCCAATCAGATTGTTTCATGTTTGTTCCCTCCCTCTTTATAAGTTTGCATTAAAGAGAACTGTCTTATGACGTTTATGATTTTCTGCTACCAGCTGCCGCCACAAGCGTATTAATTGAAAATGCTGATCATATTTTATTTGCTGCTGATGCTCAGAGTTGGACGTAAGTATACAATGTTAATTTATTTCCACATTTTCTGCCACTTCTTTGTCCATGATGTATGCAAAAAAATCTAACTTTTCTGTTTATTTTTGTTTCAGGATGTACAAAAGAACTGATGTTTGAAACAAAAACGGTTGCTGTCGGAGACAACGTGACATTGACGTGTCCCCGGCTGACTTCGGAACTTAATACATATTTGTATTGGATCAGATTTGTGTCTAGAAACTGGCCTGAATTCTTGGGAGGAACGTTTTCATTTGAGTATAGCGGTAGTAAAAAGACGCCTCACATCATAACTAAACAAGAGCCAGGAACTTTTATTATGCATATTAGTAACTTTAAGCAAAGTGATGCTGGTCTTTACTGCTGTATAAAAGTCAGACAGCTCAATATGACATTTGTGAAAGGAGATGTTTTGATAATAAAAGGTAAAGAAAAAATATGTATTTTAGAAATATTTATTATTAGGAGTTTTTAGTCAAATAAATTAAATATGTATTTTATGATTTTTTTTTTCTTCTAGAAAAAGAGCCAAACATTACTGCCATCATTCAACACCCTTCATCTGCTTCAGTTCATCGAGGGAATATTGTGACCATACACTGTTCGGTCCTTTTTAATGCTGGGAAAAATACCTGTGAGTCAGATCTCCGTGTCTACTGGTTCAGAGCTGGATCAGACCAGTCTCATCCCAGTTTAGTCCATGCTCAAAGAAACAGTGGTGATGAATGTGAGAGGAGTCCTGAAGCAGCGTCTGGACAGAAATGTCTTTACAGCTTCTCCAAGTATGTCAGCGCCTCTGATGCCGGGACTTACTACTGTGCTGTGGCCACATGTGGACAGATACTGTTTGGAAATGGAACAACACTGGACAGCGAAGGTAAAGCTTTGTTCATAAACATATTTATAACCTGGTTAAAAATAATAATAAATAAATAACGGAGGTAATAAAAATGCATTTGGGTGTTTGTTTTAATCAAAATATTAATCAGAAATGCCAGTTTATGAATAGTTTGTGTATAATAATGCCTGCTCTTATTTTTACAGGGCTAAACTTGTGGAATTTGCAGAAAATTGTTTTCTTTATGTTGTCTGCCAGTTTGATCGCAAGTGTGGTTGTTATACTCAGCCTCACATATATCATCAAAAAGAAAACTTGTAAATGTCCCAAAGGTAAGCCTTTTTGCTATTTATATTTATTTTATTTTATAAATGTATTCATTTTAAAACACAATACAAAACAATCTCATAAACGATAACATTCAAAATATAAAAAGTGAAAGGTAGCAGAAGGAAGAAAAAATCTTATTATACAATACACATTAAGCTACTTCATATATATGTTTTTAACAATTCAGTTTTGATCATTTTCTTAAATGTACACATTGACTTGGCATTTTTAACATCATTCTCCAAACCAGTCCACAATCCAATTCCCTGGATTGAGGTAGAACGTCCCTTCAAACTAGTTCTGAATTTTGGTTTTAAAAACATCTCTGTCCCCTTAAGATTATAACAACTTTGTCTTTTAACAAAATGTATTTGGATATTAAGGGTAATGCGTTACTCTGAGCCCTATTCATAACTGATAAAATATTATAATCTACCAAATCATGGAACTTCAATAACTTCAGTTGATAAAATAATGTGCTTAATGGATGACAGTAATGTTTTCTAGTGATAATTCTTACAGCTCTTTTCTGTAAAATAAAAATAGGCTTTGTAATTCTTTTACACGCGTTCCCCCAAACATCAATACAATATATTAAGTGTGGAACAATGATTGTGTTATAATAATAATAATAATAATCATTTTATTTAAAAGCGCCTTTCAGGACACCCAAGGACACTTAACAAACCAACACAGTGTAATACAGAGCAAACATTATCAGCAACAAATTGAAATATAAAATACATAAAGGATAGAAAATGGAAGATTCATTCAACCTTTATTTATACAGGCTAGCCTCGTTGAGTCACGGGGACTCATTTACAAGAGGGACCTGTCTCACTCACACCAAACAACCATCCATTCTCACACTCACACCTAGGGTCAATTTAGAGTCACCAATCAGCCTAACAAGCATGTTTTTTGGTCTGTGGGAGGAAACCGGAGTACCCGGAGGAAACCCACGCATGCACGGGGAGAACATGCAAACTCCACCCAGAAAGGCCCCATACCGGGATAAGATAAGATAAAAATACATTTAGCAAAGTTAGTGATAAGCTAGTCTAAAGAGATGGGTTTTCAGGGCCGTCTTGAACAGAGAAAGGGAGGAGGTGTTTCGAAGGTCTGGCGGTAGGGCGTTCCAGAGGTGAGGGGCAGAGCAGGTGAAGGCCCTGCTCCCCATGGTGGAGAGGCGGGCAGAGGGTTCATGGAGATGTAGTGAAGAGGAGGATCTGAGAGAGTGTGATGGGATGGAGATTTGGAGGAGGTCAGATAGATAAGGAGGGGCAAGGTTGTGGATAGATTTGAACGTGAGGAGTAGAATTTTGAAGATGATGCGTGATTTAACCGGGAGCCAGTGGAGCTGCTGTGTTATACAACAAATACAGAGCTTTATCATTTAATAAGTCCCTGACTTTGTACAGAACTGCAATAGATTTAGCTATTTTTATTATAACAGTTTATGTGTTGTTTCCATGTCAGTTTGTCATTAACGATAACACCCAAAAACTTCACCTCAATCACCCTACAAATCTCAACATCCTCAATTTTAAATGGAACATCAACAGTTTTATTTTTGTTACTGAATATCATAGTATATTTTTTATGTGATAAAAAAAATCATTTTCTCCCTCTCTCCCTCTTTGAAAAGATGTAACAGCCAGGGGGGATCATCAAAGTCAACAGGTAAAGTTGAAAAGATATAATATTATATGATCATGTTAAAATAACTTCTGAACATCTTACAGTTTTCTAAAATTTGCATTTTTCCTCAGAGGGATGAGGCATCTTTGGTTTATTCTGCACCAAACTTTACTCGAAGAAAACCTCAAGGAGCAAAAAGAAGAAATACACAAACTTCAGAGGCAATCTACAGTGATGTCAACACATCGGAAACACAAGGAGAATAATTTTTTGTACACGAAGAAAATTAGATATTTTTTCTGATACAATTCATCCAACCATCCATTATTTTTTACCCACTTTTTCCTTTCCAGGTCGCAGGGGTTATTGTTGCCCATATGCAGACATCACTGTGAGAAAGAGGGGGTACACCATGGACAGGTCGCAGGTCCACCCCACAGCCACATAGAGATGAACGAGACAAACGTTCACTCTCTCACTCTCACCTAGAGAAAAGTTAGTTACCAATTAGCCTAACATGCATGTTTTTGGTCTATTACCTGGAAAAAACCCATGCATACACAGACAGAACATGCAAACTCTAATCAGAAAGGCCCCCGACTGGGATTTGAACCTATGGCCTGCTCTCTCAAAGCAGCTCTACAAACCGTGCTGCCCTGATACAATTAAATTAAATTTAATTATGTTTATTTATATACCGCCATTACAACAGATGTTATCTCAGGGCACTACACACCATTCACGTACATTATAAAAGATAATTTGTAAAAGTTATCTATCTATGGAAGCCAGCAGATTGCATTGAATCTTCACTTTGTTGCAGTCTCCCATCCTGAGCAAGCACACTGGCAACAGTGGAAAGGAAAAACTCAGTTTTAACAGGAAGAAACCTCCAGCAGAACCAAGCTCAGGTCGAGTAGTCATCTGCTTTGACTGAATGGGGTTTGAGAGGACAGGAAGGAGGAACAAACACAGAATGTCAGGTGCAGGTGTCCCACTATTGGAAGAAAAACAAAAAAAACTTATTTTAAGGATAGAAATAATTACAAATACAAACAGAGTAGAGCTTGCTCTGCAGCAGGGTGAGGAAAGGTGGTCAATTTGTCCTGCAGCAGTCTAAGCCTATATAAGCTTAAATAAAGGATAGCTCAGGAAACCCAAGCCAATTTTAACTATAGGATTTATTTTAAAAAAGGACAGACTTGAGCCTAGTTGTAAAAGAAGACAATAACCGTGTTTCCATCTATTTTCAATTCGAATTTTGAGTGAATTTTTGAAAATTCGCAAAAATGTAAATAAAAATTAATGCGAATCAGAAGTGTTTCCATCAACTGGCTTGAAGCAAATCCACCAGGCCACGCAAAGCGGCATTACGTCAGACGTCAGCGTTACGCATGTCTACAGTAAACAGGAAGTAGCGGTTGAAAACAGGAACCGAACCACACATCTCGGCAAAATGGAGAGAATATTTCAGGAATGTGTTGCTATCGGGCAAGTTGTATTTATTCTGTCATGCCAACTAGTTTTAGCGATGTTACAGCGGAAACAGCTGATCAGTCACATGACGTGAATGTTCGCTACGTCAGAACTGAGTCGGCAAATCTGTTTCCATCTCTCGTTTTGCGCATCAGCTCTGTTTCGAAAAACCCAAAAACCACCTCAAGCAAGCGTATCAACTTTTTGCGAATTACAGGAAGTTAATTCGAATTGTGCCGTTTCCATTCACCTTTTCTGATACAATACTTCAAAATGCGCATCAAGAAACCTTGATGGAAACACGGCTAATGTGTCAGCCTCACTGACAATTTAATATTGACTGTTAGCGAGCTGGTTCTTTCATTAGGGGTTTAGGTGGGTGACAGGAAAAGCAGCAGAGACATGTTTAAGATAACAACTCTGCTTCCTGGACTGGAGTGAGTTAACCATTGTTTGGCCGACTAACAAAACTGGCCAAATTTCTTGAAAGAAGAGGAGCTATACAACAAGGTTTTCCCCAAAAAGCACTTCAGTTATCTACGTAGCCCACATTGTTTTCAGGACACCACCTGGACAGCCAACGGTTGAATGATGAAATCCATAAAAAAGGCTGGAGCTAAATCTTTAAAATGTAACTTTACATCATATTTTCTTGGCAGCATAAAGTGTTTGAACTAGAGAAAAACTATGTAATTGTATACGAAGAAAGAATGATATGTTTCTACTTTTCAGACATGTTCATTGTAATCAATAAGTCATAAAGACTTCTGGCCCAAACACCTGACAATCACTCCAGCTTTTTATATTTAAAATAGGTTGACCAGCTATTTTCATGCGTAGGGCCTACTGTAT
>JBBPBX010009402.1:0-14054 GCA_038048925.1 Garcialebias charrua | reverse complement strand
CTCCTTCACATTCCGAGAACCAAATTAAGGACCATGGGAGACCGGGCTTTCAGTGTGGCTGCCCCCCGCCTGTGGAACTCTCTTCCTGACTGTCTGAGGGTCCCACAGTCTGTGGTTGACTTTAAGAGCGGCTTGAAGACCTTTCTTTTCAACCGAGCATACTCTGCCTCCTCATGATTCTACTTTTGATCTTAGTTGATACTGTTATTGATTTTACTTGTTCTATTACTTGTTTTATTGACATTTAATTTCTGTTGCACCGTGTAGCACTTTGAGATTTTCATTAATGAAAAGTGCGTTATAAATTGAATTCATTATTATTATTATTATTATTACTTTACGTATATATATTCTATTCGGCCACGAAATTAACAAAAAATAGAATGAACTTTTAATCCCTAAAACCACTTTTAAATCTCAAATACACGGGTGTGTCGCCACCGCATTTATACATAAAAGTAACCCAAATACATAAAACTAACGACTCACCGTCGAATGGTCGACACAAAACACACAATAAAATACTCCGGCCACGTTAATTTGGCTTGAAACAGCGGGGTTCTCTACGGATTTATCCAAGAAACCCAGCACAACCAACCAGCTGGACACAGAGTTAGCGTCTATAGGTAGTCAACAGATTTAATGAAAAGTAACTAAAATACATAAAAATAACGACTCACCGTCGAATGGTCAACACAAAACACACAATAAAATCATCCGGCCACGTTAAGCTAGATTCATACTTGACGCGTCGCGCAGCGCGCGAGGGTGCGCGCTCCAAAAGTGACGCAATTTCACAGTCCCCGCCCCTGCGCGTTGGCCCCGCGCAGGGGATTAGCGCGTGCCGTGCACCTCTGAATTTTTGAAACTCCGCAAGCCCTGCGCGCGCGCGGTGGGCGCTACGATTTGATTGACAGGTCCTCACCGACAGCCTTCACCCTCTTCACGCCGGAGCCTGCAGCTGTTTGCGCCGCTGTGGTCGTGGAGACGGAGTCGCGACGCATGGAGGAATGTTTTGTGACACAAAATGTATTAAATTCTCCTTCATTCCTGATCTGGAGTCGGACTTTTCTTTTGTTTTTTCGCCAAAAGTCACGTGATCGCTTTCTCCTCCGCTGACTCCATGCATTAAAACCGCAAATAAAGACAACAGTTCAGCACGCGAGCAGAAAGCTATTTGTTTTTGTTGTGTGACGTCAAACAGTTCTTCTTCTACGGTAGATTTCTTCTTCTACACCTTTCTTGCAACATATGCACAGGTTTTAGAGGGTACTGCCTCCTGCTGGTCCGTAAAAGAACAGCACTTTGCCATGCGCCGCCGTGCGTCAATCGTAAACACAGAGGCGACACTGTAAACTGATTTTGCCGCACGGCTGAGTGCACGCGCGGCGCGCGCGCTCCAGCCTGCGGACCAAAGCGAAAGTCTAACTCAGCCTTTAATTTGGCTTGAAACAGCGGGGTTCTCTACGGATTTATCCAAGAAACCCAGCACAACCAACCAGCTGGACACAGAGTTAGCGTCTATAGGTAGTCAACAGATTTAATGAAAAGTAACTAAAATACATAAAAATAACGACTCACCGTCGAATGGTCATCACAAAACACACAATAAAATCATCCGGCCACGTTAATTTGGCTTGAAACAGCGGGGTTCTCTACGGATTTATGAAGAGACCGAGCGCAGCCAGCTAGCCACAGAATTAGCCCCTGAGTTCACCTCTAACCCGGAAGATGTCAAGATGGAATAGTCCATTTTTAGTAGGGGGATAAAGAAATCGACCGTTTTTTTTATTGCGTATTTAATGATCGTTTTCATCGTAACTATAATTATTTTTATGTTAAATGTAGATTAACAAGCAGGATCAATGTTAGGAATGTAGGTGACTGGCCGGGGCGCGGCGGGGCCGGGGCCCCATGCTGATGGGATCCCCAGGCAACGGCATCATTTACCTACATGGTAGATCCGAGTCTGTTCTCCGCTCTGCCCCCCCTCCCCCCTCCAACCCTTCCTCCTCTCTGCTCTTTATGGTGGGGAAAAAGGTAAAACAAGCAGCATAAGAGCTTGTAAATAAGTTTATTGGTTTTTACTGATAGATAATTAGTTATTAGCGGTACTGCATTTTAAATAAAAATAGCACAAATCCGCTTATGAATTATAAAAGTTAGTCAATCCACAAAAACGCTGACAAAAAGTTTAGGTCCACTGTAAGCGGATTAGCGCTTTAGCGCTCCCTAGCGGTCTAGCGCCCACCACTGCTAGGGATAATTTAGAGTTACAAATCAGACTAACATTCAATACAATTCAAAAATACTTAGAAACATGCAAGTTACTTAATAACATGTATATTTTTGTCTGTGGGAGGAAACCCGAGAACCATGCATGGAGAGAACATGCAAACTCCACCCATAAAGGCCCCCATATCGGGATTTGATCAGGGCAACCTGCTTGCTGAGAGGCAGCAGCTCAACCAACTGTGCCACCACACTGCCCAACATATGTGCCTATTTTTTTGCTTCATCCACCCACAAGAATCTAAACAGGTACTTGTACTACTATTTGTAGTACAGTATTACTATTGTATTCACACATGCCCCTGATGTTTGTGAGTGACCACATGACTTCTGTCCATTCTAGGAGATGTCTGTGCTTTGTGTAGGACTTGTTTATTTATTAGCAACCAGGAAGATTCACATCAAATCTACGATATATGTAGTCCCACACTAGGTTTACAAGTGGTTCAATAGTCATAACAGCCTTTCTGACGTGTTCACATTTTCTATCCTCCGCTATTCACCATAAAATCATCACGTTAGAGGTGTCATTTCTAACCCGAACCTGGAGCCTGGCCCCGCCCGACCTGGACTCGGACCGGGCCATAATAATGTGCTTAATATGTGGGCTGGGTCATGTCGGGCTTTTTATTGCATCAAGAACGCATGCGGCCAACGATCCAATATATGCAAATGTAGTGAACCAGACATTGTAATTCAATGATTTGTTAATTAAATGATTCAGTTCATAAATTGACGTTTCATGTCTTTACATATCACCTCCAAGGTATAGAATTATTGGTATTAAACGGAAAAAGAGAGAACTCGTTTAATGATGTATTTTTGTGTCAGTCTAAACCCTGCCAATTTACATCTAAAATATAGATAAATCAGTAAACTGATAAGCACCTATATATATATTATTACACAAAAATGGCTTGCCATACTGCACCTGCCACACGTGGCCATTTAACTGTGCGCTGACCAGCCGGTTGAAAGAGGTACAAATTTTAGTTAAGCTTCAGATGAACTACTACTAGCGATCCATCAGCCCAAATGAACGTTCATTCAGCCGGTGTACTCAGCGAACGCACCACAGCCAAGACCCAAACAGGTGAGATCACAAAATATCAGACATGTTAGGTTAGGATGATGGCAGAAGCAGGGAAAGCATTTAATGAGCTGTTAACATGATTGTAGGTTTTTATGACCCAAAGTAGGCAGACTGAAGAGACTCAGACACAAGCTAACAAAAAAGTGTTTATTTACAGTGCAGCAAGCTGGGGTTGTGGCTGTGGGAGGAAAGATGAGACACAGAGAGTATGGTCGATTCCAGATCATCCAAGTTGCAGATATTGTTATATGGGTCTCTTACTTTTTATTGTATTGTATAGGTTTTGTCGAAGATTGGGAGTAATCCAAGTAATTCCAAGTCCAGGGAATCCAAGTGGAGAGGGAGCTAAGAACCAAAGAGTATTGCAAAATTAGATGGTGGTTTTGTGAAGTCCAAGTTGAGTTCCATCTGAGTTGAATATTTCCTGATAATAGAGATCCAAATGACGCCGGAGAGCCAGGAGGTTGTTGGGGAGAGACGGCAGAGCAGAACTGGACAGACAAGCAAAAGTCAAGGTGAGACAAATCTTTCTTAGTTTACAGGTTCAGGTTGTCGCTCAAATTACCCAGCGTAATCAGTGCTCCAGTGTAGGTTGAATGTCTGGCAGAGGTTTAAGTAGAGTGGAGATGCTGGTCGTTGATCAGGTGCAGGTGAGGTGATTAGGTGCTTTGCAGCTGTGGGTGGAACTGGAGGTGACAGGAAACTGGGAATCCCACATCTGTGACATCTCTTTAGCTCTGATCTTCTGCCTCCTCAGCCACGTGCATCCGCCAGCTGTTAATAATAGTCGTGGTATAAGCAGTCAAAGCTTAATAAAAATGTTGGGGGGTTTTCCGGGTTCAGACCTGCAATGACTGCTAATTCATTGGATGGGGTGGGGTTAGGGGATGATGGCTGCGGGCTGGGGCTGGATCGGTTTGGATTATTTGGACCCGAATGCAACTCTATAGTGTGTTACAAAAAAATAAACTAAACAAAGAAATGTTATTACTTTTTTCATTGTTTAAACAGTCAGTCACGTATAATAATAATAATAATAATAATAATAAACTTTATTTGTATAGCACCTTCCTACAATGCCTTGCATTGACCAAGGTGCTTAACAGGATAAAAAGATGAATAAACTGGAACAATAAATCAGTGAAAATAGAATAAAAAACAACAGTAATAAAAGAAGGCAATGGAAATAAAAAATGCTACATACTAAAATACCAAAAGTAATAAAAGTTACACACTGAAAGCTTTTTTGAACAAGTGGGTCTTCAGTCTGGTTTTGAACAGAGTCAGATCAGAGGTGGCACGCAGCTCAAGGGGGAGGCTGTTCCAGGCTTTTGGGCCGGCAACAGAAAATGACCGGTCTCCCCATTGTTTGTACCTTGAGCGAGGCACCTCCAGCAGGTGTTGACTGGCAGATCGTAAAGCTCTGCCGGGCTGATGGGCTTTCAAAAGTTCTGAGATGTAGAGAGGTGCAAGTCCATTCAGAGCTTTGAAGACAAACAGCAACAGTTTGAACTGTATCCTGAACTGAACCGGGAGCCAGTGTAGAGAGGACAGGACAGGAGTGATGTGTTCATATTTTCGTGTGTTGGTCAAAAAGCGTGCGGCAGAGTTCTGTACAAGCTGTAAACGGGAAATGGAGGATTGATGGTGAAGTATGTATGTGTAGTATGTGGGGTATTTATGTGTAGTATGTGGAGTATTGTATGGTGAAGGCCTAATGAGTATTGACCACAGTGGCATTTTATTTTATTTTTTGCAGAGAAGTAAAGGCTTCAAAGAAACAATGCATTTCATTGAGGGTGGAATGGGTAACATTACTAACACTGATATTATATTTACTTCTACGCTAGATTTATTGATATGGCTAAAGTTTTACAAGGAAATAGCCTATGCTAGGTTATGTAAATGTCCACTTGCTAATTTGAGAGGCTAATGACAAGTCACTTGGAGGATTGAAGAAAATGTATTATTGTTGATTATTTTTATTTTACAGATCAATTACACTAAACGTAATATAATCAGTTCAGCAAAATATGCTACACAGTAACTAGTGTAGTTGTGCCCTGCTTCTTGGGTCTCTTCTCGGCTGTGATTCCAATGTGCAGCATTGCCATTACTTCAAAAGAGTCCACATGTGCCCTCTGCTGGATTCATTGTACAAGTATTTCATTTGCAAGTAAGGACACGGCTCGTTCCCCGCATTTTAGGGGGTGAACATTAAACGTTTTTTTATAATGGCGCTGTCATTTCTGTGTGTTCTGTGATCAATTTCATTCTCTGAAACCGTTCCCCCAGTGTTTCTCTCCTCGTGTAGTCAGCTCCTGCCATGATCACCTGTTCCCCATCGTCTTTCCCCAGGTGTTCATCATTGTGTCTCATTAGTGTCCCTTTAAGTTCTGCATCTGTTTTCACATTGTCTGTAGATTATGCTCCCCACACCTTGTCACGTTATGTCCATCATCCATCTCAGGTACTCAAATAAGTTTTGCTACCACATCAGTTTTTGTTTTGAGTTTGGTTGGTAATAAATATTATTTATTTATCTTCGAGCCCCCTGTGTTTGTCTGGGGCAGCACAGTGGCAAAACTGGTAGAGCTGTTGCCTCTCAATGAGAAGGTTGCCTGTTCAAATCCCAGTCCGGGGGCCTTTCTGGGTGGAGCTTGCATGTTCTCTCCTTGCATGTGTGGGTTTTCTCCGGGTACTTTGGTTTCCTCCCACAGACCAAAAACATACATGTTAGAATGAATGGCAACTCTAAATGGTCCCTAGGTGAGTGAGAGAGTGAATGGTTGTTTGTCTCGTTTGTCTCTGTAGCCGTGTTTCCATCAAGGTTTCTAGCTGCGCAATTTGAAATAGCGCAGCAGAAAAGCTTAATGGAAACGGCAAATTGCGAGGTTACTTCCTGAATTACGCTAAAAAGTTTTTACGCTCGCTTGAGGTGGTTTTTGGGATTTGAGATGCGCTAAACGACAAATGGAAACACATTTTCCGACTCATTTCTGACGTAGCGAAAATTCACGTCACGTGACGTTCAGCTGTTTCCGCTCCGGACAACATGTAACATCGCTAAAACTAGTTGGCATGACAGAATAAATACAACTCGCCCGATAGCAACACGTACCTGAAATATTCTCTCGATTTTGACGAGATGTGTGGCCGGGTTCAGTTTTCAACCGCTACTTCCTGTTTACTGTAGACATGCGCAGTGCTAACGTCTGACGTAATGACGCTGACGTCTGACGTAATGACGCTGTGCGCGGCTTGGTAGAAGCGCTTCAAGCCAGCAGATGGAAACACTTCTGATCTGCATTAATTTGTATTTACATATTTGCGAGGTAGCTCAAAATACGAAATGAAAATGGATGGAAACACAGCTTTTGTGGCCCTGCAACAGTCTTGCACAGTGATTGCTGGACATGGGCACTGGCGACCCCCATGACCCAAAATGGAGTAAGAGGGTAAACGATAATGGATGGAGGGATGGATGTCAAGGTGTCTATTGTGATTCACATCACATGTGGTACTTGAGGTGGAATGAAACTATGTACACAGGGTTCCAGTTACATCCAACAAAAATACAAATTGTAAAGAAAAACTAATAAGATCTTAGATATGTATGGAAGCGTTTATGGGACGTATTTAAAACTAAAATGGTTTAGCAGGAATGCTTTTTCATTTCAAAGTCAAGCTGCCTTTTTTGAGTCATAAATAAAATTTAAAATGAATAAACCAAACTGCATTTTCATTTTCTTCTTCGAGACTGCTCAATTTGTAACTTAATTAAAATGATAAGTAAAATAACATTTAACATTTAATTTTCAATATATGTCTAAGTAAAAAGTGGCCAAAATTCATTTTGAAATCTCAATTTTGAAAATTAAAATGAAATAGCAGAAATGCTTTTTAATTTCAAAGTCAAGCTGCCTTTTTTGAGTCAGAAATAAAATTAAGATTAAATCATTTTCATTTTCTTATTCAGCACTGTTATATCTCATTGAACTACAGAGCAAACTGCATTTTCATTTTCATCCTGCCCCCCTGCGCTCAAAGTGTGACAATATTCAATCTCAAAAGCAAACCCAGAGTAATTGAGACGAAATTAAAACTAAAATGGTTTAGCAGGAATGCTTTTTCATTTCAAAGTCAAGCTGCCATTTTTTGAGTCATAAATAAAATTTAAAATGAATAAACCAAACTGCATTTTCATTTTCTTCTTCGAGACTGCTCAATTTGTAACTTAATTAAAATGATAAGTAAAATAACATTTAACATTTAATTTTCAATATATGTCTTAGTAAAAAGTGGCCAAAATTCATTTTGAAATGTCAATTTTGAAAATTAAAATGAAATAGCAGAAATGCTTTTTAATTTCAAAGTCAAGCTGCCTTTTTTGAGTCAGAAATAAAATTAAGATTAAATCATTTTCATTTTCTTATTCAGCACTGTTATATCTCATTGAACTACAGAGCAAACTGCATTTTCATTTTCAGCCTGCCTCCCTGCGCTTAAAATGTGACAATATTCAATCTCAAACTCAAACCACGAGAGTGACGTAATGCGCTTGTCAGACAGCAGAGGGCTTGCGGAGTTTTAGACAGGAGGAGACAGTTTCCTCCTTCCGCTGAAAGACCTGCTGTGAACTCTTGTCACGGGCATTTTTATTTATATATTATTATTATTTCTATTTATTTACTACTGTAAATAGGCTCTGTTCACAAGTGCCGTAAATCACTTGCGCATTGACCGGAAAGGTAATTTCCAGCTTCCGGTCTAGCCCCGGTCTCTGTGAAAATAGTGCTGTCTGAATGTTTACAAGAGCTGCCCAAGACAATGTTCATCTTATCGTTGATTCCTGGTCCCCTGCTCCGACAAGCAAACGTAACAAGGGATTTAAATTGCATGTCTCAAGTTTTCTGCACAACTACGAGGGTAAGTAACGTTAGTTTGATCGCGTTGTGTTGTTGCTACCTGTTAGCGGCTAACGTTAGCCGCGATCTTTTTTTTGTATACTCACGTTATAGAAACAGATTTTCCACACTTAAACAAAACGGCTCATATTTTGTGATCATTCTACAAACATGCTGCTCTTCTCAGTTTCATGCAAAAATCAGGAGACAGCTGTGAAGTCGTTGTCAGGGCTCTGTGTCAGGTCCATGAAGAAAGCTGAAAAACCTCACCATAGGGTGAAGCTAGGATTGTTCAGATGACAGTTTTAAGATTGTTGGTTCAGTAACCCCACGTTCCTGTTGTTAATGTAGATTTAGCTAAGATGGTAATTAAATATTAAATAAAAATAGGATGGAATTGGCTACACTTTAAGAAGATGTAAACAGTTGAGTTTGGCCTTGCTAGTCTCCAGTGGGTTATTTGCTGCATGCATTGTTCTTTTAATTTGGTAATTCATGCATATTATTGTAGTTTTACTTTAATCTAAAGAACACACTCACAGCCCTTCTTCTTCTTCTGAAGGCTAGAAGTTACTCTCTGATTTAAGGGGGGTGAACATTTGTGCTCAAAACAGTTTTCAGTTTATTAAAAAATAGACTGTGTGCACCCTTATGTTATGTTTAACTTGTCTTCTAGTTTCCTGGAGGAATACGTCGGAGGACTGGGCAGCAGAGCAGAGGAGTGGAGCGAGGATGTCAGTGTGAGTCAGTCAATCTAGTACATTCAGCTACATACTGTATTTACATTCTTGGTCTAATTATTTTGACCTCGTGTGTTTTTATGCAGCTCTCAGAAACTAAAGTCTTCACTCCCAGACTGCTCCTCCTGTTAGCACCCTAGGAAGCAACACCTCCATTGGTCGACTGCCAGGTTTGGGAGCACCTGTACCTCCACCATTCTCCTCCAGCGGGGACATGAAGGTTTCTGAATTTAACACCACCTCTCTGTCGTCACAGTTCAGCCGTAAGTTCATCAGTATCTGTGCAGTCCTGTTTGAATGTATGTGCGTGATATAGATTTAATTATTGTGTGTGTGTGCTTGCAGGTGACTTTGGCCTGCAGCCAGATCCTTGTGCTGAGCCAGCTGGTTCAGAGACACTCCGGCCCCTCCTTGCATCTGGCACGGCAGCTCAGTCCATCTCAACAAGCAGCCCTTCTTCAGCGTCGTCTGCGCCCCAACACATCAGCACAGGCTGGCCTGGTTCTGGCTGCTGCTAAATACCTTATCAGTCAAAGCAATTACAAGATTTTTTTTGTAAAATTTTCAGCCCTCATTAATCTGTTTACCTACTTGGTAGCAGATTCCATAAATCAATAAAAGTTTTATTTTAAAGGTTTTTAGCATATGATTTCTTACCTGTAAAATTTCGACCTTCTATTTCACAATTAAAGTGTTCAAATATTGAAATACAGAGGATATTGTGTTGTTACTGTGGCTAAACAAGACTAACAATAATTTAAAAAAATATCCAATTGAATGGATAATATATCTGTAATTTTCATTTAAGGCATTTGATTGTTAATATGTTTGTTTAACTTTACCCTGTTTTTGACACTATCAAATAAACAAGGTTTTTCAAAGTTGGACCTCTCAAAAAACTTACATAGGTACAATAGGTTAACATTCTCACATAAAATTAATTTAAGATATCCACATACCAAAATACAGTGGTCAATAAAATGTTTAGGTACTGCACTTACAAAAATGTGACATTTATTTTTATTTACCTCCAGAGAAAACAGTACAACATGTTTCCATCAAGAATATCTACTTACAAATGTAAGACAATGTCAATATACGTAAATGACAGCATTTTGTTTTTCTTCAAGACTGTGCCATCAGCTTTTCTATCAAACTTCATATCTCCACTTCCTGACCAAAGAGAAGACTTTACTCTGGAGGAGCAGGGATGAAGGTGTTTGACACCGTAGTTCTGTACAGTCCAGGATAACTTGTGTGTCACTGTAGCGGCCATCAAAATCTTGTGCTGCAGCTCGGGGGCGGCTGCTGGTTATGGTGGGAGTTGGTGAAGACCAGACTCTGTGTGGAAGCGGAGGAAGGTGGTTCTCCTCCTCCAACACCAGGCTTCTGCAGCAAAGAGGCGAGATATATGAATCTTGTGCAGCACAGAGCCTGCAGAACCTATACAGTATTAGTGTAGTGTGTACAGTACAGTATTTACATGTCAGTACACTAACACACAGTGAACTAAAAACTCAATTTAATATACAATAAAATGACAAGTTAAACAGGTAAAATCGATAAAAAATGAAGTAAAATCAAGACTCTGTGGAGAAAACATTACCTTTGCCCAGGTGTGATATGGTTCTCAGCAGCAGGTGCACATGAGGGAGTGAAGACTTTAGTTTCTGAGAGCTGCATAAAAACACACGAGGTCAAAATAATTAGACCAAGAATGTAAATACAGTATGTAGCTGAATGTACTAGATTGACTGACTCACAAATTTTTGAAAGATTAAGATATTTTTGCTATTTTAGCTACTATTTAGCTGTTTATGCAAATTTCAGCTTTTTCAGCTATTTCAACAATTTTTTTTAATCAATCCAACTTTTTTCAGCCTAATTCAGCAAAACCATGTTCTACCAACTTCCTTCTGGTAATTTAAGATATTTTCTGCTTGTTTTAGCTGTTGTTCAGCTGTTTTTGACCAATTTCAGCTGATGGCTGCCAATGTTACTTTCAAATGGCTTTAACTCAGCCATCTTTATTCATAGAGAGCTGAAATTTGGTGAGGTTGTAGCTATGGACCATCTCTAACATACATTAGGTGAAGCAGCCATTTTGATTGAACATGCAAATTAGGTGAGGCCGCCATTTTGGTTCAATATACAAGGCAGTTACTTGCCTTGCAAAGTAAGTCAATGCATGTATTGTTGCCATTTTGGTTCTACAATTAAAGTAGGTGAGGTAGCCATTTTGATTTAACAAGCATATTAGGTGAAGCGGCCGTTTTGATTGAACATGCAAAATAGGTGAAGCGGCCATTTTGGCATTCACACATGCATTTTCTCAGGAAATGCAATCTAGTTATAGTTACTATCTTCCGTCCGTACGTTTTTTGGCACGCTACTCCTCCTAGAGTATTTGTGCCATTTCAACGATTCATATATCAAAATGTTCAGCTCGTTCAGGACAATCCAGCTATGACTTTTGGTAATGCTGCAAGTTGCGCTTTTTGAAATATTAAGCCTTTTCGGCCATTTTTTTCCCATTGAAAATGAATGGAGCTAAAATGAAATGGTCTTTTGGGGGCTTTATCATACCCTAAAACTCACCAAATTTGGCAGACTCATCACTCAGACATGCAGGAGTAACAAATGATCAAAACCTCGCATTTTCATATATGCTGAAGGGGCGTGGCCTGGCCTCAAAGTTAGGCATCTCGCCATGAAAAACGAAACACTAATAGCACCTACACGAAAACCGTCTAATACATCAAACCTTCAGTGATTGACCCACAACCACTCCCCTGCAATACTGAATGGTCAAATCATGACATTAATTAAGCCACGCCCCCTCACAACAGGAAGTGTACAGTTATACATTGAACGTCCCGATCGGACACCTGTTACCTAATCAGCGGGACGGTCTGTCCAGTGACCGAAGACATGTTGCTGTAACAAGCTTTCCAACACTGACCGTTTTGGGTGGAGCATGTGGGCGTGGCAATGTGGCGAATCAGCCGTCACGCCGTCACAAACGAAACACTAATAGCACCTACACGAAAACAGTCTAATACATCAAACCTTCAGTGATTGACCCACATCTGGTCCCCTGCAATACTGAATGGTCAAATCATGACATTAATTAAGCCACGCCCCCTCACAACAGGAAGTATTTTTTTCCCATTGAAAATGAATGGAGCTAAAATGAAAGTGCCTGTTGGGGGCTTTATCATATCCTAAATCTCACCAAATTTGGCAGACTCATCACTTAGACATGGGGGAGTAAAAAATGATCAAAACCTCACGTTTTTATATATGCTGAAGGGGCGTGGCCTGGCCTCAAAATTAGGCATCTCGCCATGAAAAACGAAACACTAATAGCACCTACACGAAAACCGTCTAATACATCAAACCTTCAGTGATTGACCCACAACCGGTCCCCTACAATACTGAATGGTCAAATCATGACAATAATTAAGCCACGCCCCCTCACAACAGGAAGTGTACAGTTGTACATTGAACATCCCGATCGGACACCTGTTACCTAATCAGCGTGACGGTCTGTCCAGTGACCGAAGACATGTTGCTGTAACAAGCTTTCCACGACTGGTTGTTTTGGGTGGAGCATGTGGGCGTGGCGATGTGGCGAATCAGACGTAACGCCGTCACAATACGTTTGGCCTTTTGGGAGCTTTATCATATCCCAAAACTCACCAAATTTGGCAGACTCGTCAGGACTGGTGAAAAATTACATATTTTGGGGGCGTGGCCAAAATTGCAACAGAAAGGGCTCAAGAGCGCCACCTAGAAAATTTCAAACTACCCTCCGCATTGGCCTTAGTTTCACGTAGGATCATGAAATTTGGTACACTTGTCCAATTCACCAAGACGCACAGAAAACCCTCTGGCGTCAACGTTGTACGATAAATGGGAAGGCGGCCATTTTGGAATGTGGACCAAATTGAGTGCACGCACTGGGTGCCGAACGGGTACGGGAAAGGCACGAGAGTGTTTCGGGGTGGACCAGCTCGACTTCCCGCGGTCGCCGCGAGAAGGGCGGAGCGGCGCTAAGGCATTCACACGTGCATTTTCGTAGGAAATGCGGTTTTTCTAGTGTTACAATTACATCTGTTACTATCCTGATTCCGTACGTTTTTTGGCACGCTACTCCTCCTACAGTTTTTGTGCTATTTCAACAATTCATATATCAAAATGTTCAGCTCATTCAGGACATGATGGCTATGACTTTTGGTATTGGTGCAACTTTAGCTTTTTGAAATATTCAGCCTTTTCGGCCATTTTTTTCCTATTGAAAATGAATGGAGCTCAAATGTACTCAATGAACTCATTTTACATCCTTGATATCTTTGGCACTCATTACAATATTTCACTACTCCTTTCACATTTTGGACCAACTCAGCTTCCTTCAGCTACCTTGTACATTTAAAAAATATATTTTGGCTACTTTCAGCTACTTTCAGCTGTTTCTTCAACGATTTTGCAATCTTTTCAGCTTAATGCAGCTTACTTCAACATTGTTGTACTTAAACTGACTTATTTATGCTAATTTCAGATCATTATGCTCCTTTCAGCAAATTTTTGAAAGATTAAGATATTTTTGCTATTTTAGCTACTATTTAGCTATTTATGCAAATTTCAGCTTTTTCAGCTATTTCAATAATTTTTTTTAATCAATCCAACTTTTTTCAGCCTAATTCAGCAAAACCATGTTCTACCAACTTCCTTCTGGTAACTTAAGATATTTTCTGCTTATTTTAGCCGTTGTTCAGCTGTTTTTGGCCAATTTCAGCTGATGGCCGCCAACGCTACTTTCAAATGGTTATAACTCGACCATCTTTATACATAGAGAGCTGAAATTTGGTGAGGTTGTAGCTGAGGACATTATCTATCATGTATAGAATCCCCAAAAAAAATCCAAGATGGCCGACAATGCAAAAAAGTAAAAATACTATAAAATGGTCAATTTTAGTGATATTGAGCTGAAACTTGGTGTAGTGATAGCTGAGAATGTTT